>JAAAKG020099992.1:0-15928 GCA_010014905.2 Druon quercuslanigerum | reverse complement strand
AAAAAACGATGACAGTTCCTCGTCAAATTTGTGCACAATAACCGCCAAACATTCAATAAACGCAGAAATAAAGACGCTTTGACATGCATCTCACTGTTAGTTTGTACCATTTTTTTGATCCGAGATAATGATTCCCACAGTGACCGGACTACATGAAAAAATCAGATAGTAGTGATACCAAAGTGATCCTCTTGAATTTTCCCGAGTATTTCTGATTGAAGTGACTGTGGAATCATCAAGAGCGAGTTGAAAAGTAGTAGGTTACCTGTGTAAGAGAGACTATCACTGTTTGGGAGGTAAGGGAGGAGTTCTCTTGGGAAATGATTGTTGCCTGGTTAACCTCCTAATCTTTTTGCAAACATAATCCGTTTTTTGCTCCTCTTGTGTTCTTCCTAACATAGTTTTTATGACAGGCGCCTTGGCTTACAATAAAATTTATGTACTTCGTTTTGTCGATTTCTAGTTCGCGATTTTCGTTAGGGTCTAGCGGTCGAGCGTTGCGCGATAGAGACTCTGCCAAAACTAGCTGCTTTTCTGGGACATAAGTGACTTTATAATTGTAACGCATAAGGCGTAAACGAATTAATTGAAGTCTTGGTGTTAAATCATCTAAAGGTTTTGTTTTTAGAACTTGTACCATTGGTTTATAGTCTGTTTCTAGGGCAATGTCAATTCCCGTTATATACTCTTTAAACCTATCGGCAGCGAACGCCAGACCCAACGCTTCCTTCTCTATCTGACCGAAAGCCGTAAACTATCTTTCGTTATTGCTTTCTTGTATTAGTACACCACCTAGTCCATAGCTAGAGGCATCCGCCTGTGCTATAATACTTTTACTGTAGTCATAACAAGCCAAGATCGGGACTCTCTGCAACAATTTCCTAACTTCATTGAACGCGCGATTTTGAGCTTGTTCCCAAGTGAAGACTACATTGTCTTTTAATAAAACGTTCAGGTGTTCTAACAACTGATATTTTTTTGGTATGTACTTAGAGGCATAATGTAGCATTCCTAAAAACTGCATTACCGCGGTTTTGTTTTTTTGGGTCGGAAATGCAACTATGGCAGCTACGCGTCCTGAGGATACAGTGCTGCTTTTACCCGAAAACATGTGGCCTAAGAACTCGATCTCTGCGACCGTGAATTTACATTTCTGTTTATTAAGGGTTAATCCGACTTTAGATAAACGTTTCAATGTATTTCTGATGGTTTCTTCGTATTCCCCTGCAGTCTGCAAAAATATTATGGCGTCATCGACATATATTAGTATATTTGGTATGTCACGTGAAACTTCTTCGAATTTTTTTTATGTGATCTGAGACAGTTGGCGCCGAAAGGCAATCCGTTATATGTAAAACGACCGTAGGGGTAATTATAGTCTTCAATGGCTTTCCAGTGCCAACTTTATGTGGTGGTAACCTAAATTTGTATCTAACCGGGAAAAGAATTTCGCGCCTTTTTACCTAGCTATCTTGAGATCCACTTTGGGAAGCGGGTGGACATCTCTTTTGACGGAATTGTTCGATACGGTGTAATCACAACAGAGGCGAATTTCTCCATTCTCCTTTGGAACGCATATCATAGGACAACACCAATCGATGAGTGAATCTACTTCAGAAATAAAAACGATGACTTCTAAGTAATTTGAATGATTCTTTAGTTTGTCCATTAACGGAATATCCATCGATCTTGGGGCAGATAGTGCGAAAGGTTTCGCGTTTTCTTTTAAATCAATGGTTAGTTCACCTTCAAATTGACCAAGTCCGTAAAAAAGTTCTAGAAATTCGTTATGCGCGTCAACTTTTGATTTAAATAGGCATTCTGAAGTTTCTGGATTTTTTCCCTCTTTGTTGACCGTCATCTGTTTTGATTCGATATGACGTACAATTTTTATTCATACAAAATCCAAAATCGCGACGCGTCCTAAGAATGGTATTTATTGATTTTTAATCACGTACACCTTTCTTCTTTTTTTTTATTTCTTATCTAAAAATTTAGGTTAAAATGGCTCTGTATTGTTAGTCGGTGCGCATCTGGTCCGAGAATTATAGTATCTGTATTGTTTGCATGTGACATCGGTATATTCACATATATGTTGTATTCTGAGGGTTTACATTTTAACTTACGTGAAGTGGCGCCGAGAGACATGGCGTTCATGTCGCAGTACATCTTTTTCCTTCTAGATATTTTGCCAGTCCGCAGTGATGACAGGTACTGAAAAAATTTCCTGAGTAGATGAATTCCTCTGATTCCCCCTCGTTCCAAAACGCTTCGCTTTTCCTTGGAACTTGTCCCTTTTCAGATTTGCATTGATCTGTGCGCCCGAGTCCTCCGTTTCGCATGTTCCGCTCACTGAGCGTATAACTTTATTTTGCTTCATGTGTTGCTCTGCTTGACGAACCATCGTAATGGCTTGCTCCAAGGTCAGGTCGGGTGTCAATTGGAGTTTGTCCGACGTTTGTTTGTCTTGGATTCCAATCACGATTCTGTCCCTGATTAGTTCATCTTTTAGAGTAGAGTATTCGCATGTCTCAGCCAGCGTGTATATTGAAGTTATGAAGGTGTCCACGCTTTTGTCCGGTTCCTGGATTCTGGAACTGAAGAGAAATCTCTCAAACACCAAGTTTCTTTTAGAAGAGAAGTATCTATTGAATTCTCCGATTTTTCTTCCATCTTGTAGCAAAAGATGTCGATTTTCACCTTGTCTGATTTCGTGGACAGGTTTGCAACTGAGATGTAGCGTTCGAAAGGCTTTATCCACAATGGCCATTGTTCAGGGTTATTGAAGTCAAATTCGATAGGAGTTCGAGCAGATGCTGCTTGACATACAACGATGGCTTGGGGCTGTCCAGCATTTTTCCACTTAAGCACTGTGGCAACTTTTTAGACAACTTATGACACCATGATGTATGAGTACTACATAGTGTTAGGGAGAATGAGTATAAATCGTATTTGCATGCATAAGACAGGTCGAAGGTACGTGTTCACGCTAGGCTATCCAAGAACGTAATGCCCGCTGGAGATTGTCGCCTAACCCGCGAATGCGTGGTGGAAGCGTGCTTGGATTGTGAACCGAGCGTTCTCACACAATTTTCTGACCTTGAAAAAAACGTCAGAGACGTTTAGATATTTAAAGAAATTATCTTTATTATAAAGTAATATGCCTTGGATGGAGTCGCCTCTATTTTATGATGACTATAGTAACGGAAGGGCTGCGGTGGCTGTACTTTTGGTCCGAAAATTATTCAAATGCAAAGGGAAAGTGTCATAAATGTGAAATTTTTTGCTTTTTTAAAAATATAAACATGGACTTTTTCGATTTTTTTGCTTTATCGTTAAGTTTTTAGGCTTTTAAAGTAAAAATTTATCAAGATTTCGTTTGTGATGAACGGGAATAATGGAATATAAGTGTGTTTTTGGATGCAATTCTGATTATACGAATTGCTCCGTGAAAGTGCAAGTTTAACCCGTAATAAATGACAAGCAAATTTTGCAGATCTGGCAAAGAGCTATTTTGAGATCTAATTTTGAAATAAAGGGATGTAATAATATGCAAAGCATTTTGGCTGTGAGGATCTTCTTGCGGAGCATCCGATACTTGGAAATCACGGATTTGTTATTGGAACGCGATACATATTAATCGACAAACAAGTGTTGTATTATACAAAAATGTAAATTTTGACGAGATAATGAGTAAAAGTATGCATTTAAATTATTTTTTTAATACAAATTATTGGTAACACTATTTTTCAATAATATTAATACAACAATGTATTAAAGTTGTTATCTAAAAAATTGCGATTCGTTTAAATTAATTATCATTGTTTTTAAAGATCGCAATGAACATCGCTTTAAACATTTTTGGAACGCAAATTATTAGTAACATGAATTTGGAAATAATATTAGTAAAATAATTTATTAAAGTTGTTATCAAAATTTCAGAACATTTTTAATTAATTACAATTGGTTTTAAAGATGGCAATCTTTCTTGTGTACCTTACAAATAATTGACCAAACAGTGTTGATCTCTAAGAAAAACGTAAAATTTCAGCGAGATACATAGAGTAAAAAGTTATCAAAAAACTTCAATTAAATAGTTTTTTAACGCAAATTCTTGGTAACGTGAATTTTTAATTACTATTAATAAAGTAACTGATTATAGTTAATATTACAACATTTAAAAACGTATTAAATTCATTGCAATTGTTTTTAAAGATATTGTTCATGAACACACGTTTTTATTCTACAACCTTAATATATTTATTTATTCTATAAATCCTATTCTTTTTTAATATGGAGAATTACAAATATTTGGCCTATTTGTAACAATAGATATTTTTTATGACATAAATGATTTTTGTATAAATGTTTTATAATAAAACAAAGTAAATTATTTTCCAGCTTGAAAAAGAAATATAAGTTTTTAGTTCAATTAAGCGTTGATTTCAATTTTTAATAATCATTCTAAATGTCAATAAAAATCAAATCCAATTGAAATGTACTATTTTCACGGGTTACAATATTTACATATGGCAATGTTAAAAATTTAATGTTGACTTTGTCATACATTTATTGCTACATTGTGAAAACGGCATTCGTATCTAATCATCAAAATAATATTTTCTTCACTTTTCATTAGTACTTATTAATTTGTTGTGTATTTAATATGCATTTGAATAATTTTCGGCCTAAAAGTACAGCCAGTGCTGCCACTTACCGCGGTCAAATCTCATGTTACATTTATTTTACAGGCGCTTGTAGGAGAACGTGCAAATTGCATTCTTTTTCATTTTGCAAGTCCTTCTTTTAGATTTTAAACCTTTATAACTGACATGATAATTTTTTAATATTTAAAATAAATTTGTTCTAAATTTTTGTATTACTTATGATTAAATTATTAATAATGTCGTGATTATTAGTTTAGTCGCTCAAGTTTGCATTCGATGCAACTATGTCACTGAAAAGTTATGTTATTTGTAAATTTTAGAGTAATTTCGTTACTATTTTAAAAAGCAACTAGCAACGTAACTTATTTACGGTGTTTGCAGTAACTTCGAACTTTATATCTGTTACTTTGAAGTTACTTTGTGCGATCAGCTATGATTTATTTTAAACTAAAACCTATTTTGCTTGAATATATCTGTATTTTGTTAAAAACTCTACTGTTTTTGTAAAAAATTCCATTCTTTTTGTAGAAAACTAGTCTGATATGGTTGAGGATTCAGCCTTTTTTGTTGACATTTTGTTTTTTTGAAAATAAAATTCATATATTTTGTTAAAAATTCAACTAATTTGGCAGAAAATTTAATTATTTGGTTAAATAGTAAGTTTTTTTGTTTGAAAATTCAACAATTTATAGGAAACTTTTTTATTCTTTTGTGGTTAAAATTCGACTCTCTCTTTTCAAGATTTTTTGGTAAAAATCTCATTTTTTGTTGGAAATTCAACTATTTGCGTAGAAAACTAATATGATTTGGTTGTGGATTCATCTATTTTGCTAAAAATTCCAATTTTTTGGTTGAATTTAACTGTTTGATTTCAAATTAAAACCTTTTTCGGTAGAAATAATATCAACTATTATATTTTTCGTTGAGAATTCATCTATTTTAGTTGAAATTTCAACTATTTTGTTAAATATTTATCTTTTTTGTTGAAAAAGCAGTACTTTTACTTGAAATTTTGGGAATTTAAAGCGTATAAAATTGAATCCTTCCGAAGGTGTTTTATCTGAAAGGACCCCGGAGCAAATGTACATGAAATGGCTTTCTGTCGATTTTGATTAAACTTCGTAAGATTGTAGTTCTCAATGTCTCGATCAAGTTTTCGACAGTTTTCGAGTTATAGAGGGTTAAACATCCAACCCTTCTAAGAAACGTTACCAAATATCTTGAAAACTGCAGCTCTGCGAAAAAAATATTCCCTATGAAAGTTATTGGGCTCTAACGGGGAAATGCAAAGAAAGTCATGGCCTTAAGACAGGACTAATGGGGCTTATTTTGAAAGGGCGTAAGTTACGTGGGAGTCAAGAAGGACGTGTCTTGAAAACACCCTTCTCATGATTTTCCTTCATTGGCTGCCTATTGACTAAGTCATTCTCATTTCTTGCCATTATGGGTTTTATAATGATTTCCTCTTCATATCTTGTCTTTATTGGCTGAATATTAGCAATAAATGACAAATTCACATTGAATGACCTTGCAAAATGACCTTTGTCTTAAGGCAATGACTTTCTTTTCATTTCCCCGTTAGAGCCCAATAACTTTCATAGGGAACATTTTTTTTTGCAGAGCTGCAGTTTTCAAGATATTTGGTCATTTTTCTTAGAAGGGTTGGATGTTTAACCCTCTATAACCCGAAAACTGTCCATTTTCGGACTTTGTGTCCCATAATGCTTTTGATCGAGACATTGAGAACTACAATTTTACGAAGTTTAATCAAAATTGACCGAAAGCCATTTCATGTACATTTGCTGCGGGTCCTTTAAAACATTTTAGGCACTGAAACTTAAAACTGTTTGAAATTCAGTATTCTTTATTTTTTTAAATGTGCAACTGTTTAAGGTGCCACTGTTAAAAGTTATTAAAAATTTAAACTACCACAGCTGGATTTTATGTAAATAGTCGGAAAATAAATTTGAAATGTTCTTCAATTTTCGACAGTTGGAAATTTAATTGAAACTTTATTTCTGTTTTTAATAAATGAATTTACAGCAGTTGGCACGTATTTTTTAAACTGTTTTGTATTTAATACAGTTGAAAATTAAAATTTTAATTTATTTCAATATTTAACAGCTGAGAATCGAAGCTTAAATTTTCAACAGTTGAAAATGAAATTTTTAATTATTTTTAATTTGAATTCCTATAAATTTTTAAAATCTTGGTATTGCTTCAAATGTACTTGGAATTCAGAATTTTAGAAAATTTTAATAACTGCTGAATCCATTTTAAAGTGATACAAATTTTTCCTAAAAATATGAAAACATTTTGCAAAATTAAAAAGATTTCCTAAATTATAGCATTCAAAATTTTTTTTTAATTAATCGAGAATCATAATTTTTAGCCTAACAACGCACGATATGAAAAATTTTTGATTGCAAAAAAAGTAATGAACAATTCCATTTTGTGGTCAAACTGTGCAGGATGCGAAAAAAATGAATTAAAAAAATGGTGATCCCAAAAAAGATCTACAAATTTGTTAATAATGACTTATTGATAGGACTCGTACTTTTTGTTTTACTTGTAAAAAATAACATTCAAAATTTAAAAATTACATTTTTGGATAAACGACACAAGTTAAAAAAAATTTATTTGATAGGACGCGTAGTTTTAGTTTTAATAATAAAAACTACAATAAAAATAAAAATGATAAATTTCTGAAAAGACGACGAAAAAATACGAAACAAGTACGAAAACAAATTGATGGACAAAAATTGTTGACCCAAAAAAGAGATACAAATTTGTTATAATTTATTACATTCTTATCATTTATGATCGAGAAAGGATCAGAATTGTCCGAAATTTGACACGGCAACAGTCAAATTTGAAATCAAACGACACAAAATATGAACAAATATTTTTAAAAGAAATTATAGTTTTTAAAAATCATACAAAATTTCTTTTAGCACTTTAATGCACACATATTTCTATTGGTTACTTTTCGATGAAAATTTTAATTTTTTATAATCCAAAATGGCGAATCCAAGATATTTTTCAGAAAGATTTTTGCTCCGCCAATTTGAAATCGCCATCTTGGATCACGGAAAATTGAAATTTTGTTTTCAGATTCATGCTTAGCGATTTCATAAATTCCCGAGTTCCTAATTTTAGAGCGAAATACGTTTTTTTGAACTTCTTTCGTTCCACCATTTTGAATCCGCTATCTTAAATTTGAAAAAATTTTAATTCTGTTTACAGATTTGTGCTCAGTGACCCCAAGTACTCCCGAGCAAAAATTTTCAGCGTAAAATACTATTTTTTTTTACGTTTTTCGTCCGCCATTTTAAATTTGCCGAACTGACAGCAGATTCGTAATTAGAGACCTTCGAAACTCTTATATTCGAAGTTTTATCAAAATCGATCCACAAATAAGGTGGGAAATTAATTTCTCCGAAAAAAACGAATTTTTTTGTATTTATTTATAACTAATTAACAACAAACAAAATACTAACTTTTATAAATTAGTATTATACAACAAGCTCTTAGCTAACAAGAAAGTTTATAAACGTCTATAAGCACCAATAATGATAAGGTTTATAAATAAAAATAGGTGATAAAATAGGTGGACCGTATGCGGACCGCTATGCAGCTAAGGGTTAACTGTTTTTTAATAGGACTCATCATTTTATTTTTATTTATCGAAATTAAAAAACGCGGTATACGTAAAAAACTAAAAGAAGACTTGTAGGATATTTTGTTTTATCGATAAAAAATAATATGAAAAAAAAATCAAATTTTTAGTATAACAATGCGAGATAGAGAAAAATGCCGGAAGGAAGGGTTGTAGTTTTTTCTTTATATTAAGGGCATGTGATACTTACAAAATTATCGATTTTACCAATGTTAGGTTCCCTTGGCCTTTTTCCTACAATAATCAAGATTTTGTCTTAAAAAATTAGGACATCATAGCGAACATGCTAACGGACGTTTCCAGACTCTTTTTTGTGGGTTAATTCGAAAAAAATTAATTTTGATCAAATTTGACGTGTGTGTGTATTGTGAGGTGATGTGTGTTACAATTCTCTCCCATAATTATTCTTGAGTGCTACCGACAGCATCGGTACCACACAGACCTACATTATCGGAATGAGCCCGAAAATGATCCTAACCTCAAAATAGTGCACATGCATACCATTTTTATTTAGCACAATAAATTTTTGTTTATCCATAAAAAGTGTCCGGGGACGCCTGTTATAATATTTATAGCATCTCCGAATTCAGTTTTAAAAAATTTGCATTTTTGTGAAAATAAGCCGAGGGAACTGAATCCGCTTCATCACACGACGAAGTATTACATGCCCTTAAGATAATTCAGAAAAAAAATACATTTACAAATGTCTTCAAACATCGAGAGCGCAGTGCGTGTATCACGATGAGAATGTATACCTCAAAACCTACAGAGCTTTGAGCAACTTAATCTTAAGGATGTACATGACGTACAATCAATCTGAAAAGTTGCCTATCTTCAAAATGATTTATAAAATCGACAAAAAAAGTTCTATTATTAATTTCTGTAAATATTGACAGAGGCTTCTAAGCTCACTTCAGAAAAAATAATTAGGGTTAAAAATGTTTATTTAACAGTAGTTATTTAAAGGTTTAGTATTTTCTCTTTCTCCTTAGGGAAAAGTTGCAATTTTTATTTAATCCTAATGATCAAGGTGTCATTTTATTCTTCAAAGGATTCTCTAAACTTCTATTTGGGTTGATTTTATTTTTAAAAATGAATTGAGAAAGCATACAGTTATTATTGTTATAAACAATCATAGTTTAACTTTTAATTAACACTACCCAAATAGAATTGTAGAGAATCCTTCGAAGAATATAATGAGGTCTTGATCATTAGGAATAAATAAGAAGTGTAACCTTTCTCTGAAGAGAAAGTAAAAACTAAAACAATAAATAACTACTGTTAACTGAACAATTTTACTCTGAATTATTTTTTCTAATTTACACTTAGAAGCATCCGTCAAAATTTCCGGAAATCCATAATAGATCTATTTTTTTTTGATTTTGTAAATCATTTGAAAGATTGGCGACTTTTGAGATTGATTGTACGTAGTGTACATACTTAACTACACTTCATTAAGTAAAAATTCAGAATGTGAGGACGCATATCAATACTGGAATCTAAAAGCGACCTTTTTGATAAAGTTTCATTCAAGCATTCCAAATGTGCAAAGAATCCAACATACGCGCACCCTAGGCGCGCTCAAACTTGCAAAAAAGGTACTAGAAGTAGTTACTTTTCATCCCTGAATAAATATAATGCTCCACAATTTCTGTTTTTAAGCGTGCAGACATTTACACTAAGTTCATTCGGTTGAACTTTCAATTGTTTTCAAGTTAGTATTTTTTATACTAACTTCACACAGTTCAGTTTTTCAGGTTATTGTTTAAAACAAAAGACATATAATTTAAAACCAACTGATGTTAGCTCAAATAAAAAAAAGAAGTTGAAAACGATGCAAAGTTTAACTGAGTTAACTTTTCTACAAGTTAAGTGTTTAAACTAGTGATCTATGCTTCAACTAATTAGCATTTTAACAAATGCCAAGTTTTCATTGTTGGGTGCGCCCTAAGTTTGAGCGTGCCTGGGCGCGCGGGTACATTCTTGCGCTTCCAACTCGTTTTCGTAGGTTTAATGTGTGCATGTCGACTAGATTTTTCAAATATCATAAATACTCCAACTGAAATTGTTACTCAGTTTGTTTTTAAAGATGGTTCTCAAAACACCTGCAGCTTTGACGATTACATTCTCATTACGTCATTCACGCTTCGCGCCTGATAATTGGGTTGTACAGATGGTTCTCTTAAAAAAATAGAACAATGTAGACAATATTGAACAGAATATATCAAGTAGCTATACTTTTTAATATAATGTTGATAAAATAATTTTTTTAATTCACTAAACAGACATTAAGCAATAGGCTTTAATACCGTTTCTTACAAAAATTCTTTTTTTTTATTCAAAAGATCTTCGTAGCGGCATTTTTAGTATTGAGTATTCTAATATTATTATTAGAAATATTCTAGAATACTTTCAAATCTAGTAATCTTTGAAAGATTTTTGAATTGTTTAACATCTTTTTAAAATACTTTGAATTAATTATGTAATCTTCTAATGAAGAAATAGAAATAAAGAAATGGGCGGATTATTTCAAGGGTCTATTAGGGAGAGAGAAAGATAAGTCCAAAGGGGAAGAGAAAAGGATAGTCCAAGAAGAAGTATAGGAAGGGAATGAAATAACAAGAGAAGAAGTGAATGAGGCAATACTGCCCTACAAAGTAAAAAAGTAGTTAAACGCCATTTTTTCGAAAAATGAGTTTTTTATATCAGTGGAATCTTCAGAGTTAGCTGCATCTGACTATCATGGTTAAAATTATAACTTTTAATTATTTATAATAAAAATAGAAATGTATAGAAAGTACTTTGTGGCGCCTGAAATTTGTAAGAGAAGTTGAATACGTCACGAAATACAAGAGAAGAATGATGCAAACTAATTTGCGACTCTCTTGTCTGGTAAAAGCAGTCGAGCAGGCTTCTTGGCACCAAATAAAAACGTGGCTTCAGTGGTAACCCGTGTAATTGTTACGTAATTCCCATGAAGTGTAACTATCTTGGGTTAGCTATAATATATTTTCTTTGTTTTACCAGCGAGTATTGAGCTTGCTTTTAATTAAAAGAAAATGATCTTTTACATCATGAAATGCGTTTTTGCAGTCAATTCATTTATGCTGAAAATTAGTTATAAAATTAAGAGCGGCTCCAATGAAGTTCTAGCCCCCTCACCATGACTCGCATGGCGTTTGCGGCTTTCTCATGTTGTATCGAGGGCCGACGCTCAATAACTTCACAGCGAAACACGCCGTAAGCGACTTTGCGTCTTTCTTATCTGGGATTTTATTCCAGAAAAATACTCACGTGCAATTTTTTTATACAAATCGTTTAAATAATACATTTTTTATTGCAAAATCAGAAAGTGCACATGCGTTTTACCAAAAAGGAGTACTTGCACTAAGGAAAATGTGTTCCTACACTAAAGTTCTTAGCGCAAATGGTTTTTTTGAATACCTCCGTTCGACTCAGAGTGCACGTACATACTTCTTTAATTTAAACGGCAGAATAGACATACTAAAAAGAAACAAGGCGAAAAGAGAAGATGGGATGGAGAACAAAGCAATTAAGTATGGAGGAGAAGGAGTTTGGGAGGGGATGTGGAAGATCTACAACAAGGTCTGGAAAGAAGATGGGTGTCCGGAAGAGTGGATGACAGACTGGTGGAACCGCTTGTCAAGAAAGGGGAAGGAAAGAAAGTAGAGGAATACAGAGGGAACACGATTCTTCACTCTCATGCCAGTTGCCTACAAAATATATGCAGAAATCTTAAGAAAAAGATTGGAGAGTCAGGTAGAACAAAAGGAAAGTATCCCACACAATCAGACGGGATTAAGAAAAGGGTTGGGAACTGTAAACAACATCTTTGTACTTAACTACTTAGTCAACAGAAATTTAGGGAGAAAGAAAGGGAAACTAGTCGCTTTGTTCGTAGATTTTAAAGCAGCGTTTGACTCAGTGAACAGAAAAGTGCTATGGCAGGCAATGTAAAAGAGGAGTGTAGAGGAAAAGTTGGTGGAGAGGATAAAAGAACTTTTTAGTGAAATGAGGATTAGGGTGAAGATACGAAAGAAAAGAGGGCAGGTTTTCTGGATAGGGAGAGGTCTAAGGCAAGGGTGTCCGTTGAGTCCGCTACTATTTAATATGCTACTGGCAGACTTAGAGAAGAAGCTAAAGGAGAAAGGGAAAGGAGAAACGGTTTTGGGAAATAGCAAACTATACTCTCTAGCATATGTGGACGATGTAGTTCTGTTAGCAGATGATGAGAAGGGGATGAACCTAATGATAAGAATCTTCGAAGAGTATGTGGGAGCAAAAAATTTGACGGTGAACCTAGATAAGACAAAGGTGATGTGCTTTAGAAATAAAAAGAGAAAAACAAATTACGTTTGGAAAATGAACGGACCTAGGTTTTTGGTTTGAGGCAGAAGGGGGAAACGAGCTGCAGGTGAGGAAAAGAATTGAATGTGCGAGCAAAGTGATGGACCAAGTATGGGGTATAGTGAAGAGGAGGTTGAAGGACGATTGGAGAATGAGGGTCTGGTTGTTTGATGCGTTGGTCTGGGCGGTGTTGTGAGCGATTTTTGAGATGGGTAATAAGGGTTAGCTGGAATTGCCCAGGATACATGTTAAGGGAAGAATTAGGGATGAAAAAATGGTTACTAGACAAATTAAGAGAGCCTGGATGTTTGAAGAGAAGCTAAAAAAGGGAGAGGGAAGCAGAATAACACAAGCATGTCTGGGTGAAATTGGGAAGAGTGAGGTAAGAGGAAATTTGGGAAATTGTAAATGGGAGGAAGAAAGGAGAAAAATGAGAAGTGTTTGTTTTTAAGATTTAGAGCTATTAGTAAAACTGCGAGAAGAGAGATGGACAAAGATGATGGATTCTAGGTGTAATAGATGGTATATGATGGTAAAAGGGTTGACAGAATCAGAATATCTGCAAACAATAAAAAAGGAAGAAAAATGGAGTAGAATTGTACGGTTTAGAATGGGAGAAGGAGTAAGAGAATGCAGATATTGGATGTATGAAGAGAAGAATCTATGCACAGTTTGTGGATACAAAATGGAGTCATGGGCACATGTATTAGAGAGATGTACAGGAGAGGAAGATGGACAGTTGAGTGTTGATGAATGTGTGAGGTGGATTTTGGATGGCAATGGACAGGGAGTGATGTGGATGAAGAAATTGGAAGAAGTAAGGAATTAATGGAATTAATGCACCTCAAAGTAGTATTTTTAAACATATTTATAATTCTAATTCACGGAATCCATTGATTGGCATTTCAAGCTTCCATATAGTCGGCACGTTGGTAGCCAGACGGTGAGGGGGGCTATATTGCCAGCAATGGCGCTTAAACTGAACTACTCATGTGCTTGCACAATGGTCGTATCAATTGGAATCCGTGCCTGCACATAAGGTGGCATCGTGCCGACATTTTGTTATCTTGGTAGCTTCAAAATTATGGAAAATTTTTAATATTTACAGTTTTTACTAGTAAACAGTAATGCAGCATGAAAATTAAAAAAAAAACGGTTTAATTTAGAATGTTTTAAAAATATGCAAGAACATTTTTAATTATGTTCAATGTACACTTTTTTGGAAAAAGTTGAATGTCTAATCTCAAATTTTTTCAGCTTAAATCAGCATCATATCGCCGAAAGTTGAAAATGGTCCATGTGTTGAAAACAGCTATGCGACGCGACGGCGCTAGTGGTGACTTTATTCTAGCTGTTTTTACGGTTATATGACTTCTGTCATGTAGAGCCGTTACAAACTTATTAAAATGTATCAAGAAAACGGTTTATTTATGTAATTATTGTGACAATGACACGTGGGATTTTTTTAATAGTGTTTTTCTTCTGTTTAACAAAAAATCGAACTCCATTAATTATGCCGATGTGTATCATTCTGGGGTGCAAATCAGGATATAAAAGTGAATTCAGGGTACCCGAAGATCCAGAATAAAAAAGTTACAAGCTTTTTAATAATTATGCAAGATATGAATTGATATCATTTAGGTTTTGCCTTAAAAGAATAATTTTAAGATTTGAAGATTACAAAATGTGGGGTAAAAGAATGTGGAAGACTTTGAGACAATTTCTTTAATTCTTCAGGATTTATAAATTTTAAGGTAAACTGAATTTTATATAAATGATTTTAAAGCAAAATTGTGCAATTTTTTATATTACATAATTTTAGATATTTTTTTGGTAAGTTTAAGAGATATTCAGAAGTTTTTCAAAGACATTTTGTCAGGTTCCAGAAAAAATATTAAAAGATTTCAAAAATTGTCAAGGAAGAATCTGAAAGATATTAAGGCAATTTTTAAAATTTTGCAGGATAAATAAAAAATACAGGAAAAATGTAAATCATTTTTAGAGATTAGAACGTTTCTTTAGAAGGTCTGACAAGATTAAAAAAAAGAATTTTCCTTATATTCGTGTGCAAATGTTAAATAATTTTTTTATTTTGAAAAATGACATTCAAAAGAAAATTAAAAAAGGTTTTTGAACATATCAAACGGTTTCCTAAAATAAATAAAAGAGTTAGGAAGATATTAAAGCAAAAGGTTTCAATTTGGCAAGATTACAAAATAAAAATAAATAAAAAACCGAGTAAATTCAAGAAATATATAGTAGAATGGAAGAGATTCAAAATGTGTTAAACTTTAAAAGATTTGTAGAAATTTAAATCTTTAAAGATTTTAAAACTAACTTCAGGAGCTCTAAAATAATTTCGAAAGTTTTCAAGAGAATAAACAAATTTTCCTAAAATTTCTAGTGAAATTTAGAAGATTGTATGTAATTTTTTCAAATTTTGAATGATATTTGAAAATTCTGAGAAATTTTCGAGTCAGTTAAAAATATTTTCAGGAAATTAACACGCTTTAAATAGATTACAAATATTTGAAAAATGAGAAACGTATTCGAAATCTCATCCAACATTTCTTGATTACTTTCCAACTCCTAAAAGTCCTAAACATCTTTTCAAAAGACTTGCATTTTTCATAACATTTTGTAAAATCCTATAAAATAAATAATTTCTTTAAATCTTCTACGTTCTTTTCTGACACTTCTGAAATACTTAAAAATCCTTTTTTAAATTTTCTCAAGAATCTTATGAAAATTATATTTATATAAATTTAAAAACAAACTGATAATACTTATTTTCTTGTTCTTAATTCTTAGAATTTATTTCCAACATGGATTTATTATAACACTTCGAAAAATAACTTTCGATTAATTTTAGTGTTGCCGAAGAAAAAAAAATTTCCTATGGTCTTTGGAGTGATTAAGGTAACGGACCGTATTAAGGAACGCCGTCTTGATGGTGTCCCCTTTTTTGGAACAACGCTAGAAATAGTGAGATAAAAAAAAGAATTATCCGTAAAAAAAGAATTATATATATTATATAAAAGAATTATAATATTACATATTTTGTTTATAATTGAAAAGAAAAAATTCATTTATTGGTATTTGAAAGCATTAAAAAAAATGTCATAGGATGTATCTACAGATTTCCTTGAATTTCCGTGTACAGTATCACTAACCAGCGAAAAGTGACGAGTCTTGATGGACGAAAATAAAGAAA
>JAAAKG020099981.1:0-15928 GCA_010014905.2 Druon quercuslanigerum | reverse complement strand
AAGGTTATTGGTAGAGCAGCCCCCCTTATAAGAAGTAAAAATATATCTAATAAGGCTAAAATGGCAATGCATAATTCCTTTTTTGTACCAACTGTACTATACGGCAGCGAGACATGGACATGTCAACCACCACTGTGCGTGGCCTATTCGGTCCTGCCTCAGCGAAGGAGGCGAGCAGCAGACCGGCCGAGAACGGTCATCGTCGACTAAAACTCAACTCAGATATGATTGAACATTTGTAATCGTATCTCGGGAACCGATGCAAATTTTTTAAGTTTCTTTGGATTAAGTTAGAGATAAAATTGCAGGCTCTATGTATAATTTTTAGATTTTTGCAACAATTTTCCTAGGTCATGCTAAATGTTGATGTCGAGGTACAAGATTTTAGAAAATCTAGATTTTTTTTAAATTTATCACGTGCTATATTCTCTTTAGTAAACCAAAAAAATCTGTTTAAAATTACTAGACGTGGAATTTCATAGGCTTTCTGGTTTTTTAAAATGCCCTATCATTGTTTTTTGCCGAGTTATCGTGGTTCAAAGCCAGCAGTGATTTTTAATACTGCTTGCGTAAATCGATCTCATAATTTCCGACGGTAGTGTAGTTGCGCTTTTTTCTAAAATTTTTCAGTTTTTGTCGACCTTGCTCTTAGCAAAGTAGAAATTGATGTATTTTAACCAAACAAATTGTTTAAACAAATTATTATCCTCCAGGACTAATCTTTTATATTAGTTCTAGATAGTTGCGTTTTTTTCTGACTTTTGTTACTCTTTTTACTCAGGGAGATAATAATTAATATCAGTTTACAAAAAGAATTTTTTAAGTACTTTATTATTGGTTTTAATTACCTTCTCTTTGAGTAATGCTAGAAAGATGCGAGTTTTTTGAAATATTTAACACTACTTTCACTTTTGAGTTAGGAATAATTAATAACAACTTTCATATATGAAAGTTGAGGTTTTTACTGAACTATGGTCTGGGAATATGATATATCAAGATCAACACATGTCATATCCTCAGACTATAATAACACAAACGATTTAATATCATATCAATTATTTAATAATTGTTTCTATTTAAACAATTATGTTTATTAACTTTCAATAATTATTAACCCACTGAGTAAAAAGTGGACAAAAAGTTAAACATTTTAGAAAAAACCGCAACTCTTTAGTAGTACTACAGGGAAAGATAGTCATGAACAATAGTAATTTGTTCAAACAATTATTTATGTTAAATTATATCATTTATTACCTCGCACTAAGTGAAAAGTGGACAAAGAGTAGAAAATATTAGAAAACACTACAACTATCTAACATTATTTTAGAGAAAAATAGTTATAAACAATGCTAATTTATTTAAACAATTATATTTTTCAGCTTGAAAAGGGGACAAAAAGTTGAAAATTTCAAGAAAAACTGTAGCTATCAAGCATTACTATAGAAGAAGATAGTTATAAACAATAATAATTTGTTTAAACAATTAGATTTTTAAAACTTTTTTTATTATTACCTTACTAAATAAAAATAAAATAAATAATCAATAATAATAATAATAAATAATTTGTTTAAGCGATTATTTATGTTAAATTTAATTTATAATTGCCTTAAACTAACTGTAAAGTTCAAAATAAGTTTAAAAATTTCGAAAAAACGGAAACTTTTTAGCATTATTCAAAGAGATTATTATTCAAAATAGTAATACATTGTTTAAACAACTATTTAAAACAATATTGAATAAATTATCAACTAACCTTAATTGTGAACTTCCAAATAAGGTAAAAAATTCGAAAAAATGCGACTCTTTGGCAACTAAAAATCTCGTTTTTTGGACGAAAATTTAAATGTTTTGTTGAAAATTCGTCTGTTTGCGAAGAAAATTTGTCATTTTAGATTAAAAATTTGTTTTTGAACATTCAACTGTCTAAAAAAAATTTAATTATTTGGTTGAAAATAATTGAACTGCTTTTGAAAAAAGGTTGAACATTCAAGAGCATTGTCAGATTGCAAATTCATCTTTCATGATAAAAGTCTTTTTATTTGCGGTTCAAACAAATAAATAAATTATAATTTTGTAAATTTTGATTTTAAATTTTATTGTTTTATTTCATGCATAAAAGATTGAAATGCTAGTCTTTGAATCATAATGGTCAAGGCAAATAAAAATTAATCAGAAAATAAAAAACTTTTTTTTTAATTCTCAGGTTTAAGCAAGAGGACACGGTGGTTGCCTAGCCATTTTTCTTTCATATTTTTTATTTTTTTCCAAAAAGAAATTTTTTCTTTTCTTATTTAGGCAAAATTTGTTATATTTTTTAAAATTTCAATAGAAACATTTCATGGTTGTTGTCCAAATTTGGTCGTTGGATTCTGGGTTTTATTTGTAGGAATTCTGCACATTAGGATTGAAAAAAAAAACAAAAATTCGATTTCAGCGCTATAGCGGACAAATTTAAAATAAATAACTATTATTAGAATTAATTACTTACTGGACCCATAGGCGACTAATTTGTCAATAATTTGCGGATCCGACCAGTCTGGATGTTCCTCCTTGACTTGTTTAATCTTTTTCACTTTAGCACCAAGAAGTGCGACCAAAGTGGCTTCACTTGCTGTTCCCTATACAAAAATATAAAAAGATTTGAAATGAGAATATAATTTTTGCATTTTTATTTAATAGTAAAAATTAATTACCTGAATTACTCCACCACCTTTGCCACCACTGCAAGCCAAAAATTCGGCTGGTAGATCAATCATCTTGCCTAGCCAATCTAGCATCACGACTTCCAATTCAGTGCAAGCTGGACTTGCAATCTAAGCATAACAATTTTTATTAAATTAATTTAGTGCTTAAATTTTAATAATATTTAAAGAGTCTTACAAATTGTTATGAATATCGATATAAAATAAAAATTCTTACCCAAGTGAATCCAATGCATGCTATAGCACCACTTAACATATCAGCAACAATTGATGGGTAAGATTGAGCAGTGGGAAAGTAGGCGTGGAATTTTGGACTACCCCAGTGAGTTACCTAAAAATTGTACGGTATTTTTTTTAGAATAAAGTAAATTTTTTAAAATTAAAAAAAATATAAAGATACTCTTTTGTGAGACTCATGAAATCCTTTTTTTTTAAACACAGAATAGGAGCTTTCTTTCTTTTGGTCAACGAATGCTTTTTCTTTTTTTTTCAGATTAAAAAAATACGTATATTTGGTCCCTAAAGGGGTTTTAATGCTAAAACTTTGACCTTATACAGTTTGGAAATTTTAATTTTATAAAATTGTATCCATCTCTTCTTCTACTGTACAGTAAAGTATTTATTACGGTTGTGTGACCATAAAAAATTTATTTGTTATGAAAAAGAATTATTGAGGTAGGTATATTCTTAAAGTAGCAATTTTATATTAAAACTTAGATAAAATAGCCAGATTTATCCCTAAATTTTCTCATAAATTATTCTGTCAAAATTTTGAGAGAAAGAAGCATTTAAATAATTTTGTAAAGTTTCGAGAGCCAAAAAGGTTAAAATTTAAACAAATGAAGCAAATCTTTAAATTTTTTTATTTTTCACAAACTAGTTCAACTTTCAACCAAATAGTTAATTTTTCAACTTTAAAGATGAATTTTTAACCAGATAGTTCAATTTTTAACCGAAAAGATGATTTAAAAGAAAAGATTAATTTCCTACCAAAAGATGCAAATTTTCAACGAAAGACATCAATTTTCGATAAAAATATTGAATTTAAAGCAAAAAAGAATCTATAAAACGGTAATTTGCTACTAAAAAGTTAAATTTTCATAAAAATAGTTAAATTTTGAATCAAAAAGCTACATTGTCATAAAAATAGTTTAATTTTTAGTATTATAGTGTAATTTTTACATAAATAGTTCAATTTAAACAAAAATATGAGTCTTAACAAAAAATCTCAAATTTCCCCCGAATAATTCAATTTTCTGCAAAATAATTGTATTTTTAAGCAACAAGGAAGCATTTTGAACCATGAAGAATAATTTTCTTCCAGAAAACGAAGTTTTAACAAAATAAATGGTCTTTTAACTACAAAAGTTCAGTTTTTAATAAAAAATATGATTCTTCAACCAACTTTCCACAAAAAAAAAAGAATTTTCATCTAAAATACTGAATCTTTAACGGAAAAAATTAATTTTTTACCAGATAGTTTGAATTTTTAACCAAAATGATGAACTTTGTACCAAAAACCATCCAATCTTAAACAAAATACATGAATTTCCAATTAGAAAATTAAATTTATAAATGATATTTTTGTACCTTTTTAATAAAAAGACGACATTTAAACAAAATAGTTGAATTTCAGCAAAAAAAGATAAATTTTCAATTTAAAAATCAACAAATAATTAAATATTATAATTAATTTTATACAAGAAATGAGTTTTTTAACCAAATAGTCTTTAAGATTACGTATTTTTTAATAAAACAATAGTACCAATTAAATTATATTTTAAATGCTTTTACAAGTAGAATATCTACAAGAGTATGAGCTAACAACAAACTTTATGTAATCTTCAGTTGTTTTCTTTTTTCCTTTAGAATAGGAAAATAATAAAAATTATATTATGCATCTAGACCAGATATGATCTGATTAATCCTTAAGAGCTGTAATTTTCTTTTAGCTTTGATAAAGACTTGATGTCTAGTCTAAATATGTTTGAAATTTATTGATAAAAATGTTGGCTGAAAAGAACGGTATATGCGTTAACTAAAGGACCGGGCACAAAATTTACATGAAATGGATCACTGTGGATTCCAAAAAAAACGTTGTAAAATTGTAGTTCTCATCGTCTTGAAAAAAAAATCAGTGGGCATAAAGTCCGAAAATGGACAGTTTTCGAGATATCAAGCGGAATGAAAGAATCAAACTATCCTGAAAGAATCAACCCGAAGAGAAAACCCAAAAGAAACACTTCAAATGAACCTACCAAAACGAACTAACCCAAACGAACGAACCCAAACGAACGAACCCAAACTAAAGAACCCAAACGAACGAACCCAAACTACCCAAAACAAACGAGCCAACCGAAATGATGATATCGCAAATGAACAGAACCCTACGAACCAAGCCGAAAGAACCAAACCTGAAGAACCAAACCGAAAGAACCAACCCAAACTAACTAACTGAAAGGAATCAACCTGAAGAAAGTAACACAAGCGAGAATCTCCAAACAAGTCATCATAAACGAACCGACCCACAGGAACGCGGTAGGAACTATCAAGCCATCAACTATCAATAACCATCAAGCCCATTCAAACCACGCAAACCTGCACACCCAGACAAACTTACACAAGCTAACCAAAAACCACCAGGCCTAATCGACTGAACCAAAATAAGTATCCCAAAACAAACTCAAAGCAACTAACGCAAACTAATCTAAATCAACCAGCTCTAACCAACTAAACCAAACTAAGTAACCCAAACAAACCAACTGAAAACAACTAACAGAAACTAATCAAAACAAACCCAAACTAACCCAAACCAACTAAACCATACCAAGTAACCGAAACCAACTATCCGCAACAAATCCAAAAGAACCAATCGAAACCAACTACATCCTGCTCATATGTTTCCTTCCTTGGCTACATATTGACTACAGCATGCTCATATCTTTTCTTCTTTGGTTCGATATTAACAAAGCCTTGCGTGTTGCTGATTGAATATTTACAATATCTTGCCTTACTTTGCTAAATATTTATGTCATGCTCATATATTGTCCTTATTGACTGTACATCAACAACAAAAGAGAAGTTCATACTGAATGACCTTGAAAAATGACCTGTGTCTGAAGGTCATGAGTTCCTTAGCATCCCCCCCCCCTTAGAGCGCAATAACTTTTTTAGGCAATATCCCCTTCTCTGATCTTCTGTTTTTAAGACATTTTTCTAGGTATGTTAAAATTGTTGGAAGTTTAATCTTCTGTAACACAAAACCGTTCCATTCTGAGAATTTATGAACAATTACTTTTTCAATAAAGACGATAAGAACTAGATTTTAACAAAGTTTGATCAAAATCGAGAGGGATCTATTCCAAGTAGAGTTTGCGCCTGATCCTTTATTAAATTACCAAAAAGACATTTATAGAAAGTATTATATTACAAACAAAAAATACTTACACCTGGCATAATGACCCTCTCGATATCAGCCATAACATCCTCCCATCTTTCTGGAGTTTGAGGTGCTTCGTCTGGTAATAATGGTTTTATATATCCCGGTTCTACTGTTGGAAGTACCCTCCTGAAACATAAAGTACAATAATTCATAAATTTTGAGTAGACGAAAGATTTTCAAATCAATTTAAAACATCCCATTATCCAGAACTTAAGTGATTAGACTATAATTAGAAGTATTATCTAATGGAAACAATTACTAACATGAAAAAAAATTAATATTCGTAGACGCCCTCATGTTTAAAAATTAATATGCAATTGAGACTCCGGATTCTATAACCACGGATAAAATTTGCCTAGCCGCTTCAGGCCGCTCGATTTGGCCCCTGATGACTTGAAAATCAGTTTTCGAACATTTAAATTTTTAAAACATCACTTTGTAAAAAAATTTCATGGGGCATCTTTTTGCTTTCGACAAAAAAGTTGTATCTTTTACCGTTTCTGTAAAAAATCAAAAAAACTTCATTTTTCAGACTAACAAATTTACTAAATATTTTCACTGCAACTCGTTCCGAAAGACAAGGTTCTTTATATTTTAGGATAAAAATCGAACACAATGTCCTTTAAACTATTCTTAAGATAATGTGCAATTTAAAATTGATTAATTTGGTAAATAAAAAAGTTATACATTTTTTGGTAATCAGTATCAAAATAACGTTAGACAATTTTCAAACGCTTCATTTATCGAGGGAATTTTGAGTAAGCCCAAGCTTGCAGCAATAAGAATGCTTAGTAGGGTATAATTAAGTTTTCTGAAAAGTTTTACCCTAATTGAGTTACTCGTTACAAAAATAATAGCATTTTAATAGCATTGATCGAGTGCGTGATAGGTGGCAATTTCGGAGTCTCGACCTGCTCGACCACAGCCCTCACCTCTGGACTGGAATTATTTTAGTCTATTTATTTGTTTGCACTATCAAGTTAAAATTTGAACATGAAACCACGAGCAATTATTTTTTTGTTTGGCAAAATCATTAAATATTTATATCTAACATTATATATACGTATTTACAGGATGATTACAAACATTCAGAAGAGTATATCTCACAACACACATTTTGAAACAAAATAATAATTTTATAACAAAAAAATCATTTTTCTACTAAAAGAGATGAGTTTTTAACCAAAATTATGAATTTTCAACAAAAAAGTTTAATTATCTACCGATAACTTACCTTTTTCTTGAAAATTTCGTAGAACTTCATTTTACTGGTTTTTATTCAAACTAAAATTGTTAGTAATTATACTACTAATGAGATAAAAATGTTTTAGAACATATGAAATACATTTTGAAAAAAACGCATGATTAGAGTTCGTAGACAATCTTATAAAGAACATAATAAATCGATACAGTATTATAGATATTACGGCTAATTTCTGAAGATAAAATAAAATGGAAAACTACCTTTTTTGATTTTTTGATTTTTGATTTTTGATTTCATAAATCAAGTTAAAAGTTGAGTAATGTGCTTGTCGACATTATACTGAATATATTCCTTAATATTTTAAATTTGTTACTCAATACAAAAATCCTCTTTTCATTATTTTCTCTAGTTTACAGTAGTTTGCATATAAAATATGCCCTAAATATTACTTATGCAAATTTTTACGAAATGAAAATGATAATGAAAATAATCTTCAAAGTCAATAATTTATTTTCTATTCACTTTCATAAGTATTGAAATTTTTATGTTTTTAAAGGAAGTTTACGCACAAATAACTTGTTTTTCTTTACTTTGCTAATATTATTAGCCCTATTTTCTTAGTTTCTATTTATTTTTCTATACCTCCAGTTAGAGTTTATAGCAAACTCAACATTTACTTTTTTAGTTATTCATTTTCAATATTTATAGATTTATTTGCATAGGAACCTAGCTAATCTTAAAAATGAATTAAAGATGCCCTCGCTTTTTGTTAACATTATGTTTCTAATGTACGAGCTCCGAAGTTATCGCCCCTCACGTGCTCGGTCAGTGCTATTTGAATGATACTATTTTGTTAACGAATAATTCAATTAGGGTAAAACTTTTCAGAAAACTTAATTATATTCTACTAAGCATTCTTATTGCTGAAAGCTTGGGCTTACTCAAAATTCCCTCAATAAACGAAGCGTTTGAAAATTGTCTAACGTTATTTTGATACTGATTACCCAAAAAATGTATAACTTTTTTATTTAACAAAATAAATCAATTTTAAATTGCACATTATCTTAAGAATAGTTTAAAGGATATTGTGTTCGATTTTTATCCTAAAATATAACGAGTTGCAGTGAAAATATTTAGTAAATTTGTTAGTCTGAAAAATGGAGTTTTTTTTATTTTTTACAGAAACGGTAAAAAATGCAACTTTTTGGGCGAAAGAAAAAAGATGCGCCGTGAAATTTTTTTACAAAGTGACGTTTTAAAAAGTTACATTTTTGAAAACTGATTTTCAAGTCATCAGGGGCCAACTCGAGCGGCCTGAAGCGGCTAGGGAAATTTTATGCGTGGTTATAGAATCCGGAGTCTCAATTGCTATTTTTGCCAAATATTTATCTAACTTTTAAAATAAAATATCATAAGGAATAGCCTAGAAACTAGAAATCGGTAGTCTGTCTCGGTAGCCCTACAATTAATTTTAATGTTAAGGTTTAAATTTAATTACTGGGTTACGAATGATTAATTGGACAACGAGGTTAACAAATTTGGTTTGGAAAACTATATTAAAAAAATTGGACTTAAGTTGTAAAAGATAAGTAGGTATTTAATACAGTTTTATCAAAATAATACAATCCATTTAAAAAAGTCTAATTATTTCTGTTCCCGAAATCATTAGCTATTTAGCTGTTTTAAATTATTAAATTAAAATTATGGAAATTTGATATGAGACCTTTGTATCTAACGATAAGTTTGTTTATATAAATAAAACATATACACTTAATTAAAAAAATTAAACTTATTGCTTTTAAGTTTTTTGTATAACGATAAAACCTTACAAAAGTATTTAAATATTTATTTATAATTATTTTAATGACTTTTATTTTCATGGCTTTTATTTTCATGTCAAGAAAATTTGACAGAAGATGAAGTAAAAAAATAATAATAAAATGAAAAAAGACCAGAGACAACATAGAACTGAGGGGAAAAGTTAGGGAATTTAAATATTCCAGGAAAAGAGAATTTCTATAGAAAGCATTTTTAATATCTGTCATTTTGCAGATGCTTCCTCTTGGCGATTATATTTCTAAAAATAAATTTCATTATTTGGTTAAAAGTCAACAATTTTTAAAACTCTTCCTTTTTGGTTGAAAACTTAACTGTTTTCTTTAAAATTCATTTTTTTTTTTGAAATCCATGTTTTGTTGTTTAAAATTCAACTATTTTATTGGAAATTCTTTACCATGGTTTAAAAATAAATTTGTTATAGCAAAAATTTATCTGTTTGGGGTAAAAATGCAAATATTTAATCAAATTATTCTTCTTTGGGTATAGATTCAATTAATTTGTTGAAAATTAGTTTTTTTTCGTAAAAATTCATCTGTTTGAGTCAAGGTTAAACTACCTTGCTGAAAAATCATTATTTTGATGAAGATTCATAATTTTAATTGAACTCACGTCGTTGGTTGAAAATCCGATTCCTTTGGTCCAAAAATAATTACTTTAACTGACAATTAACATAACTGACAAAAACTTTGTTTTTATGACTGACACATTTTTAATTGCGGAAAATTTGTTTAGTTAGAAAAATTATTTTTTTGATTGCAAATGTGACTATTTTGTAAAGAATTCCTTTTTTTTTACTGAAAATAAAAATTTTCCATTTTTGGTTAAAATTGATCTTGTTCGGATTTAAATGGATGTATTTTGTTTAAAACAACTATTTTCCGTTAAATATTCAACTGCTTTATTGGAAATTTAACTATTTTTCTGAAAATTGAACTATTTCATTGCAAATTTATTTTTCTCTTTGCTTTGGAATATGAATAGTTTTCCACCAAAATTTTATCATTTTTCTTTAGAAATTTGACTATTTTGTTGAAAATGCATTTTTTTAACCCAAAAGAGACAGGTATTAAATGAAATAAATTAAATTTTAACTAAAAGAGATACATTTTTGAGCAAGAATGGAATATTTTTTTGTGCTCATAAGTAGCTTTTTCTACAAATTCGAAAAAATTAAGTTTGCTGGTTGAAGATTCATAACTTTCGTTAAAAATTCGATTTTCTTTAGTAAGAATAAATTTTATTTTTAAAAAATTTAACTGTTTTTCGTTTGAAAGTTCATTACATTTTTAGAAATTTCGCTTTTCTTGGTCTGAAAATTGAACTGCCTGATAAAAAATTAAATTGTTTCAGTGAGCACAAATTTGAAAATTCATCTTTTCAATTTGATGAAATTTTTTTTTAATAACAAATTTGTTCGGGAAATCATATTTTTGGTATTAAAATTTCTCTTTTTATGTACAAAGAGATCTTTTTAATTAAAATTGCAACTGTCTGGGTTCAAATTATTCTATTTCAGTAAAAATTTACCTGTTTTGTAGAAAATTTAACTGTTTGTTTCTAATTTATTTATTTTGACAAAAATTCATATTTCTGGTAGAAAATCAATTTTTTTGTTAAAAATCCGACTTTTAGGATAAAATAAGTCTGTTTTAGTTGAGGATTCAAGCATTTCGTTGGTTAATTCTGCTTTTTATTTTTTGTCAAAATATTTTTTTGTTTAAATGTCATTTCAACTCCACAGATAACATTTTCCTAAAAGTTAATTTTTTTGGCTGAAGATTCATCATTAAAGCACAAAATTTGCTTCCTTTGTTTTATATTAAAAATAATTGTTATAAATGGTAATTTAACTATTTTGTTGAAAATTTAACTTTTTGATTGAAAATTAACATTTTTTTATTGAAAATTCATATTCCCTTGGTCAAAATTTCTTTTCTTTGCCGAAAATTAAGCTTTTTGGCTTAAAACTTAAAGAATTTGATTCAAATTCGTTTTATAAATTAACTTTTTCTCAATTAATCTATGTTGGTTAAAAATTCAAAATTTTATAGAAAATTCGCATTTTCGGCTGGAAAACTCCATAATTATTCAGAAAATGTAACTGTTTGGTTCCAAATTTATGTACTTTGTTTAAAATTCGTTTTTTAAAAATATCAGTTTTTCGATTAAAAATAAAACAATGATTTTTAGTACACAATTCAAGTATTTGGTTGAAAATCTCTCTTTTTTGGCTAAATCCAACTGTTTTTCACTTTCAATTTAAATCTTTTTTTGTTGAAATACCAACTTTCAAATTTTTTCGAAGAATTATTTTTTCTTCTTGAAAATTTGACTCCTTGGATGACATTTGAACTACTTTTTCAGAAGTTAATTTGTTTGGTTGAAGATTCATAATTTTTGAAAAATTAGTTTTTTTGTTCAATAATAATTTTGTAGCTAAAAATGTAACTGTTTAGTTGAAAATTCAGTTATTACTTTGAAAACTCGAGTACATAATTGAAAAGTCATCTTCTTTGACTTCTACACTAAAAAATTGACAAGCAAAAAAAAGCAATTTTCTGCAAAAAATTTTTGTTTCCTACCAAATGATTTAATGTTTAACCCAAAAGAGACAGGTATTAAATAACATAAATTTAATTGTAACTAAAAAAGTTACATTTTTAAGCGAGAATGGAATAGTTTTCTTGTAATAATAAGACGCCTTTTCTACAAAATAGTTGAGTTTTGAAGCAGAAAATATGATTTTTTAACCAAAAAGGTAATTTCCAACCACTAAGATTATTTTTCATCGCAACAATACTTGGCAAGACATTGCTTGTTGATTCCTCAAAAAAATTTAACTTTTTGGTTCTAAATTTATGTATTTTTATGAAAATTCGTATTTCTGGTAGAAAATCAATTTTTTGGTAGAAAATGCAAATATTTGGATGAAATTAGTCTGCTTCAGTTGAGGATTCAAGTATTTTGTTAGTTAATTCTGCTTTTTATTTTGGGTCAAAATATTTTTTTGTTTAAATATCAAACTAATAATATTTTTAACTCCACAGATAACATTCTCTAACAGTTCAATTTTTTTTCTGAAGATTTATCATTTTAGCAGAAAATTTGTTTCCCTTTTTGAGATAAAAACTAATTTTTATGAATGGAAATTAACCTATTTTGTTGAAAATTCAACTTTTTTATTGAAAATTAACTTTTTTTTAATTCAAAATTCATATTTTTTGTGCAAAATTTCGCTTCTTTGTCGAAAATTCATCTTTTTGTCTTGAAACTTCAACAATTTGATTAGGATTTGTTTTCTAAATTAGGTTTTTCTCAATTACTATGTGTTGGTTGAAAATTCAACAGTTTGTAGATAATGCGTATTTTTGGGTGGAAAATTCCATAATTATTCAGAAAATGTAACTGTTTGGTTCCAAATTTATGTATTTTGTTCAAAAATCGTTTTTAAAAAATATAATTCATTCGATTAAAAATAAAACAATTATTTTTAGTAGACAATTCAAGTATTTGGTTGAAAATCTGTCTTTGCTGGCTAAATCCAACATTTTTTCACTTTTAATTCAAATATTTTTTTGCTGAAATACCAAATATCACATTTTTTTTGAACATTTATATTTTCTTTTGGAAAATTTAACTCCTTGGTTGAAACTTGAACTACTTTTTTTAGAAGTTATTTTGTTTGGTAGAAGATTCATAATTTTTGAAAAATTAAGTTTTTGTTCAATATTAATTTTTTACCTATAAGTGTAACTGGTTTGTTAAAAATTTATATTTTTATGTCAAAAATTCAACTAATATTCAACTACTTTCGAAACAGTAGCAAAATAGTGTACTCCTTTAAAAAAGTGTCAAATAGTGTGAAAAGTGTGGTCAGGCCGATGCCTGAATTTCATTTCTATCCTGGTACTTCCTACTATTAATAGAGAGGTTATTGTTATTCTTGTACTAAAACTATGATAAAAGAGTAATTTTATAATTGACAGGTGGATTTAACGATTAAACTGAGTTGCAAGGCTATGTTTCCATTCCTTTCGTTTTACCTTCACCCACTCCCCCTATATATTTCTAATTGTATTTCACCCAAGAGGATTTGCAGTAAGTGCATACTAAAGATCCTTGATACCTTTTATTTTTTATTTATTTTATTTATTACTACAATGCCTTTTGGATTTTTTTTTATTATTTTGAGTTAAAATCGTTTTTGAAATAACCCGCCATACAGTCATAAGCATCTAGGTTGGATACAGGTGAAGTAGAAAAAGAAAAAAATTTATAAAAATTCAATACTAAGTTCTGAAGAAAAATGAAGAACAAGGAAAACAATAAACAAAGTAGGTCATTGTAGCAATAACTTCTACAGCACAGAGAGTCAAGAAAAAGTTAAACTATTGGTTACTATTTTTTTATGAATTCGATGAACATTATTTGCGATTTTTATTAATTTTTAATATTTAGATTTGTTTTAAAATTGTAATGGTTAAACTAATTATGATTATCATATTATTATAATTTCACTATTTTTCAACTTATTCATAATACAAATCATTCATTAAAACTATCAAGGTGAGTATTTTCTATTACTGGAATAGTAATCGTAAATAGTTCTAATAAAAAAACTAAGGAAGCACGTATGTACATTTAAGTTTCCAAGAACATTTTATTTATATTTTTCTGGTTCCTGAAATAGGCTGAAAGGACCTATGAGAAGTAGAAAAAAATTGGGTTAAAACTTCAAAATATGTATGCATTTTAAAATATTTTGAAAAAATCAAAAACTATTTTTAATTTTTCAAGAATCTAAAAAAGTTTTTAATACTCTTTAAGCCTATATAAATCATGAAGTACCCTCAAGAATGTAGATTTCGTTAAAAATCTTTTTTTAACCTTTTCAAGATCATAATTATTTTCAATCTTTTCGAAACTTCTAAATATCTCTTTAACTTGTATTCTTTATTAAATTTTGTAACGTCTCAAAATTAAAAAATTTTGAAAATTTTTGTTTGAAAGACTTCTATACATTTTTATCAATAATGGGTTTATTGCATAAAAGTGTGTTTGAAAATCAAATACACAAACAGGTAAAAGGCGGAACAGCAGTGAGAGCAGCTGTTGCGTGGCGACGCTCGCTATGGCAGACACATGCACACGACAAGAGACGATGACGGCAGACCTTCGTAACTCGTCGTCCCTCCCCGGCTTGAGTCGGCCAATATTTTTAAAAATGATTATCATTAATTGAAGACAAATAATAGGTTTTCTTATGTCCTCTGATTTTTAGCACAAAAATAGGAATAGCCTAATTTTTCAAATAAAACATTTTTCATTCTCATGCAGCATCCCCAAATCATGGCATTAGTTTTTTACATTCTCATTATTTACAATTGAGAGAGTATTATAATTGTCCGAAATTTAAAATCACAGTTTTTTAACGGATCTCCACGTTTCGAGTACCCCTGAATCTGAAAATCAAGTTTTTACGCTGGCGTATGTCTGTCTGTCCGTTCGTTCGTAAAAACGATAACGCTCGAAAAAATGAACGAATCAAATCGATCTTTGGCACACTTTTTTCAGGTCTTAAAAGAAAGGACGAGTTCGTTAACCAGCTATTTTGATTAAAAATTCAAAAAGTGAACGCATTTTGAAAATTTTGAAGACATTTTTTTTGTATCTTTAAATTCTGTGTACGGATATTTATAGTTCTAAAAAGACGAACAAGTTCACCTAATGCCTCTTTTCGATAAAAAGAAAATTCTCAGAGTTATAGCATTTTCAAAATCAATCGAAAATCAAATTTTAAGCCAAACAACGCACGATATGAAAAAAAGCCAAAGAAGAAAAATTTGTCTTTCTAAAGCCCTACAAGATTATCATAACAAGAAAGGAAATGGGGAGAAGAGGGAGGAAGAAAATCAAAACGTAAAGTACTGAATGGGAAGGGAAAGAAGTTGTTAAAGAGCTTGGAGGAGTTGGGATGGTTTATCTTAAACGGAAATATAGAGGGAGATAAAGAAGAAGAATATGCACGGTCAGGACGAAAAAGGGGAACGGTAATTGATTATGTGATAGTGGATGATAAGGTAAAAGAGAAGATCAAGAAATTAGAGTTAGGTTATTATATTGATTCGGATCACTTTCCATTAATAGTGAAATTAGAGGGAGAAAAAAGTAATAGCAATATGCATAAAAAGGGGGCAAAGATAAAGAGTGTAGGTAAAGGGGATTGGTCAAGGCAAGGAAAAGAAAAGTTTAGAGAAAAGATTAGAAATATCAAAATGGGAGACGAAAATGTAGACAAGGATATGGAAAAAATGATATAGGTAGTAAAAAGAGGATTAGAGTCCACAAACAAAAATGAAGTTAGTAAAGAGAGGAATAGAAGTGGATTGGATGAGAAGTGTACAGAGAAAAAGAAGGAGGTCAGAAATGAATTAAGAAAGTGGAGAAAAGAAAAAAAGTAATGGGGAAGAATATAGAAGAAAAAAGAAAGAGTATTCTGAGTTGTGTGATCAAAAGAAAGAGAAGGCGGAGAAGGCGGAGAAGGCCAGGACGAAAGAAGACGTATGGAAGGTAGTAAATAGAGAAAGAAGAAAAAGAAAAAGAGTAAACCAATATATTGAAATGGTGGAATGGAAAAAATATTTTTTTGATTTGCTCGGAGGAGTAGAGAGAAAAGTTAGGAAGGGAGGAAAATATGGTAGAGAAAGAGATGAGGAAGAGGATATAACAACGGAAGAAATA
>JAAAKG020099970.1:0-15929 GCA_010014905.2 Druon quercuslanigerum | reverse complement strand
AACTCTGTTTCACATGAAACTTCCTCTGACTCGAAAATCAAGATTGAATGACCGCCATCAAAATTGATTTTCTCCTCCTCCTCCTCCTCCTCCCCCTCCTCCTCTTCGCCTAAATAGACATATGTACATAAAAGGCCGAAACGTTTTTTGTCTAGTTTACTCCAAAGGGGATTTTCTTTTCTCAAGATTTATATCGACGCCAAGGAACCTTCGTACTGCAAAAAAAAATGAATTCACCTCCCAATCTCACGAAATTTCGTTAAATCTAAAATTCAGTTATAGAAAGCGCCGCTACAATACAGAGTGTTGGTTTAGTATTTTTGCTTCCTTTCGCACGTAAAAGAATATAATTCTTTCAAAAACACACTCGTCGATGTCAATTTAACGAAATAAATAATCGATGAAAAAATATATTATTAAAACTAGGTACTAGGGTAGGATCAGTTCGACGAGATTAATAATACATTGTGTAACTTTTTTCCGAATCCTTGAACTAGTCCGAAATTTTAGCTTTAAAATTCATAATTTCGAATATATACAAATAATCCTCATACATATCCTCATCAATTGAAGATCCATATACAATATGGACTTTTTCATTCACTCGAATGCCACATCTTTTCGTCGATAGTCCCAATTTTTTTGAAACGCCTCGTTAACTAGTTGAGATCATGACTAACGAAGAAGCCGCTCGAGAATCGCTAATTCCATCGAGCATCCGTCAAAAGTTTATTATCACAAATCACTATGAGCTTATTCATATTAACGAATAAGGTTCAAAAAAATAAATATAATCTCGTTAAATTCAATTTCTAATATATTAATATTAATATTCGCCGATACATTTCTTCGAATTTTGGAAGAGAGTTCAGGAAGCGTTCATTTATTGTGTTACATTTTTTTTCTTTTTTGACTTTTTAAGTCCTTATTTTTACGTAACAATTTTATATAATAATGATAGTGTTTTTGAAACTTTTAAAACGATTTTTTCCCCCTAAAAAGAAACTAAAAAAAGATATAGTTATAAAAAAATTAGTGTATTTATTTTTCAAAAATTATTAAGATACAGGATCGAAGGAAATTAGCTGCAAGCCTATTTTTTGAGTTGTTGCTAAAGTGCTGTAATTTTTATAATATTAACATGACACTTTTTCACATAAAATTCAGCGTATAATAGGACCCAGTGGATGGGAATATACCAAATTAATAATAAATTTTGCAAACAAGTCCGATCATTTTGAAAAATTGGAAATAAAGTTATAGTTTGAAGTATTTTGAATAATTCTTAAAATATTTTTCGAAATTCTTCCTTATTGGGGAAAAGTCCAACAATTTTAAACTTTCGGGCAGAATCTAAAAAAAAAAATATTCTAACAATTTAGAAAAATATTATTGAGACTAACTTTTGAAATATGGCAAGAAATTTAAAAAATGTTACTTTTTCTCAATTTGAGATTTTCCTCTTTTTATACAATTGAAATTTTGTCAGAACGACTAAAAAAAACAAAATTAAACTCCGAAACTAAAATTTCCGAAAAGAGTTTTGAAACAGGAAATTCTCGAATTTATAAAATTGCTGTAATATAAAAAATCTGAATTAAAAAATTTCTGAACAATAAAATTTCTGAATAATAAAATTTCCGAGCAGTTTATAACATTAAGAAATCTGAAATTTTTGAATAATACAATTCCTGATAGAAAATTGATGAATTTAAACATTTAAAAAACTTATTTTTTAATAAATATTTATTAATTATTAATCTTTCACTAAAAAAAATATTTTTTCAATTATTATTTTAAATTCAAAACAATAATTTAAAGAAAAAACATTTTAAATCCAAATGTTTTAAAAATATTTTATTATTGAATTTTTAATAAATAATATTTATTAAAAATCAATCTTTCTAATTGTTAAAATTTGGAATTTATTGTTCGAGATTCTTACTTTAATCCGTTTTTCAGAATCTCTAAGAAATTTCGTTAAATTAAAATTAAATCCATAGGAGTATGTTAAATTTTTAAATTCAAAGAATGTGCATTTGAACAATTAGCTTTTAGTGAAAAAACTAATTTTTACAAAACAGCTGAATTTACTAGCAAATTGTTGAATTCTCAATTAGAAAATATGAATTTTCTAAATTACAGTTGAGTTTTCTAATAAAAAATATAAATTTTTAACAAAAAGGGTTAATTTTTCAACAAAAACAGTTAAATTTTTATTTAAAAAAAATAAGTTTCAACAAAGAATAACAATTTCACAAAAAATTTCTCACCGAAGAGATAAATTTTCAATTAATATTATTAATTTTCAACCATAATTAATTAATTTTAAATAATTTTTAGTTAATTTTAAATAAAAAATAGTTGAAATTACCAAAAAAATACGGCTTTTCAAGAAAATACTTGAATTTTTAACCAAATTTAATATATACACATTGAATAGATAAATTTTCGGTGAAATAAATAATTTCTAAACAAAATAAAAAATATTTTTTCAAACAAATAGTTAAAATCTTAATATAAAAGAAATTATGTAACTAAAATAATAAAGCCTAAACTAAAAAAAGGAATTGGAACAAAGTTGTTCAGCTTTCGTCAAAATGTTATATTTTTCTATCAATTTGCTGAATTTTCAATAAAAAAAATTAAAATTTTTTAAAGCAGTTGAATTTTCAACCCGAAAATATGATTTTTTAACAAGAAAGTTATTTTTAAACCAAAAATATAAATTTTTAACCAGTTAAATTTTAAGTTAAAAAAATTAATTTCCGACAAAAAAAGTGTCTTAATAAATTTATTCAATTTTCAAGCAGAGATGATTTTTCGACTAAAACTGTTAATCTTAAAAACTTTTAATAGTAGATCGAATTTTCAAATTAAAAAATTATTTTTCAGCAAAAATTTAATAATAATAATTATTAATAAAAATAAATAATTAATAAAAAAATAATTAAGCACAGTGGATAATTATTAATCAAGAGCAAAAATATAAAAACAAATTAATTTCAATTCATGAACAGTGTCTTAACTATTATTTAAATTTAATAAATTATTTTAGGTATATTTACTATTTGTAGTTATTGACAATCCACTGTAGATTTTACTAATTTAGATTAAGAAAATAAGTGAAAAGTTTAAAACTATTTTTTCATTTATTTTAATTTGTTTGAATAATTATTATTTGTTTTACAATATTTAGATTCGCCGTGGCTCATCGAAAAATGGTATTTTTAGAATGAATGACACCATTACTCAATGCTAAGAAAAATTTTTTTTTATGAGAAAGTTCTACAATTGTTAAAACAATTAACAATATTATTAGTTTTTATGATTTTAATTATTAACTTTTTCCAGTTAAAAAAATATCTTGTGGTAAATTTAATTGAGCCAAAAACTCAAGTTATTCTTAATTAATTCAAAAATATTATTCTTATACAAATAATAATTGTTTAAACAATTCAGTAACTAACTTATAAAAAACCAATACCTATTAATAAGGTACATAGATGAAAAGATTCGATAAGACCACAATTACTAATTCATTCAAATTTTTTTTTTTAAATTTAAATAAAAGTATCTTTCTCAATATTAATTAAATGTGTCCTGATTTCCAGAATTAATAACAAAAAATTTAATAAAAAAGTTTATTTTTCATAAAATTAATATTTTGTAATATCTGTTTGTTGAATATCAAATAACTCGATTGAATAATAAAAAATAGATGAACTTTATTTATGGTCATGGAATTATAGGCAATGAATCGTAAGCGTTAATTATTAAAAACAATTGATTACAAATATAAAATACTTTCTCCTCAAAAAAAACGTGTCTTTCGTTTCACTTGTGTAACGGCATTGTTCTTGCAAAGAAAGCGAAAAAATTAATTACAGTCGTCGCATTCTTTCTGCAGAAATTTATCAAATTTTATGAGTTTTATTCGCCTCTAAAGTTTTTCTTATCAACGAACGGATATTTATGAAGTTCTGCAAGATAATTTTATTTAGACTTTCATTTTCTAAACATTATTTATTTTATTTATAAAAATAAGAACATTATTTTATAGCAACTACAAGAATAAGAATTATATTACTCAAATGGTTCGTTTTCTCTGTTTACAATCTGTGTACACCCCCCCCCCCCCCCGTTTTTGTAAAATTTGCACAAACCGACACATTTTTTGTCAATAATTTCTAGATAGAACAAGTAAATTTTTAATTAATCTTGAAAAATAAGTTTAAAAATAAAAAATTAAATTTCTGGAAAAACGACAGCAAAAATAAAAAAATTGAAAATAAAAATAACAGGAAAAAATTGTACAACCAAAAGTGGTCTATAAATTTTTTTATAAACTTTGTTATAAGATTACATTAGAAATAAAAAAATTAATTCTTTCGAAAAACAACACAAGTTACAATAATATTTTATTTAACAAAATTTTTCGCGAAATTGTATCTACGAATTTGCTTAAAACAACTTTACGCTACGATACTTACTTTTGGTTTAAATCGTAAAAAATAACTTTAAAAATAAAAAAATTATGTTAATAGAAAAACGACAACAATTGCAGTAAAATAATTACAAAACTGTATTTTTCTGGAATGTGCCCTTTTTTTAATAATAAAATCAAGAGATTGAGAATACGTATATTTTAATACCAATGGAAATTATGAATTGTAATAATTTACATTGATTAAAATGATATATATTTTCAGGGTAGCTGTGAATAAAATTTAATGGAAAATAAGGAAAAAATATTAATGTAATCAGGATAAATAAAATTTTTACTTTATTTTACAATATCTGAATAAGAAATACTAGGCCGAGGTGAATAAATAAATGTCATATAGATTTAATATAATATTTTGGAAAATAACCTAGAAAAGTTCAAGCCGAAGGAGCTTTAACAAAAGAGAATTCACAATTATCAATATTGTCGATGCTTTGACCTTAAGGTTTAAAATTTTTTCAACATACTAGATAAATTTTTAAGCAAATAGTTCAAATTTCAACTAAAAAAGATCAATTTTTACCCAAAATTGAAAAGTTAAATTCTCAGTTCAAAAACTAATTTAAAAAAATCCTTACAATATATTGAAATTTTCAACCGCAAAAAGAAATTTTTAAGTTTCAACTAATAATTTAAATTTCAACCAGAAAAGATGTTAATACGACATCAAAAAACTGGTTAATTAAACATAAAAAACGACTTTTCTACAAAATAGATGAATTTTTAACCAAATAGTTGAATTGTATCCAAATTTTTCAGGTATCCAGTATAAACAGATTTTGTAACTTTAGCTAAAAATTAACAAAACTTCATTTTTCGACATTTTTTGAAATATTATACTTCGAAAAAAATTGTTTTCAATTCTGTTCCGCCTAATGTTTAAACTTCTATACATTTTAACTAATGAAAAAAATGAAAAAAAATTGTATTTCATTTTTCACGGATCATGTATAAAATGATTTTGACGGATCTTGTGTAAAATGGCTCATATTTTAGGATCCGTGAAAAAAGAAAAAAATGTTGTTTGAAACTAAAAAACATGAAAGTAATTCCTTAGTTTACTGAAAAGTGCATCATTGAAAATAACTAAAACATATTTTCCTTTGAAACTTTAGGTACAAATTAATAAAATCTTATTTTTCGTCAATTTTTGAAATATTATATTTTGACAAAAAACAAAACAAAAAATGGAAAAAAATCTTATTCAAATTTTCGCAGATCCTGCACGATTCGGTTCTTGTGTAAAAATAGCTCACATTTCAGGATGCGTAAAAAAATATAAAACAATATAAAAAAACTTTAGGTACAAATGAACAAAATTTTATTTTTCGTAATTTTTCGAGAAATTATATTTTTACAACTAAATTGTTTTGTTTTTTTACCGTCGAATGTTATTAACATCCATAAAATTTAACAACAACAAAAATAACAGAAAAAAAATGTTATCCAGTTTTTCACAGACCTTGCGTAAACAGATTTGGGCGATTCTTGCGCGTAAAAATGTCACATGTTTCAGGATCCGTGAAAAAATAAAGGAAAGGTTATTTATTAAAAAGAGCATAAAAAAATTAAAATAAACGAAAAACATTTTTTGACAACTTCAGGTACAAATGTCGAATGTTATTAACATCTATACCATTTAACAACAATAAAAATAACAGAAAAAAAATGTTAGCCAGTTTTTCATAGATGTTGCGTAAACAGATTTTGACGGATCTTGCGTGTAATAATGGCTCATATTTCAGGATCCGTAAGAAAATACAGAAAAGTTTATTTTAAACCAAAAAATATGTACGTATTTCCTTTTAGTTGAATAAAAAGAACATGAAAAAATAAAAATAAACAAAAAAGATTTTTTTTTTTTGAAACTTTAAGTGAAAATTAACAAAATTTCAGTTTTCGTCAATTTTTGAAATATCAAATTTAAAACAAAAATTTTTCCTACTTTTTTTCGTCTGATGTTATAAACTACTATAAAATATTTAAAAAATCGAAAGAAAATTGTATCAAAATTTTTCACGGGTCCAGTATAAACAGATTTTTTAACTTTAGCTACAAATTAACAAAACTTAATTTTTCGAGAATTTTTGAAATATTATATTTCAAAAAAAATGTTTACAATTCTATTCCGTATAATTTTATTAACTTACATACATTTTAATCAATAAAAAAATTTAAAAAAATTGTATTTCATTTTTCACGAATCATGTATAAACAGATTTTGACGGATCTTTTGTAAAATAGCTCATATTTCAGGATCCGTGAAAAAAGGCAAAAAGGTTGTTTCAAACTAAAAAATATGTACGTCATCCCTTAGTTTACTGAAAAGAGCAACAATAAAAATAAAAAAATTTTTCCTTTGCAACTTTAGGTACAAATTAATAAAATTTCATTTTTCATCAACTTTTGAAATATTATATTTCGACAAAAAACAAAACCAAAAATTGAAAAAAAATCGTATATAAATTTTCACGAATCCTGTGCGATTCGGATATTGTGTAAAAATGGCTCACACTTCAGGATCCGTGAAAAAAAATAAAAATGCTGTTTAAAACCTAACAATATGTACATATTTATTGCGCATATTTTGACAGCTAAATTGTTTTCTTATTTTATCGTCAAATGTTATTAACATCCATATAATTTAATAACAACAAAAATAACAGACAAAAAATGTTACTCAGTTTTTCACAGATTTTGCGTAAACAGATTTTGACGGATCTTGCGTCTAAAAATGGCTCATATTTCAGGATCCGAAAAAAAATAAAGAAAAGGTGACTTAAAACTAAAAAATTTGTACGTATTTCCAAGTTTATTAAAAAGAGCATGAAACAATAAAAATAAACAAAAAAGATTCTTCTTGAAACTTTAGTGCAAATTAACCAAATTTCATTTTTCATCAATTATTGAAATATCAAATTTCGAAAAAAAAGTTTTCCTACTTTTTCTCGTGTAATGTTATTAACTACTATAAAATTTAACAAAAAAATTGAAAGAAAATTGTATCCAAATTTTTCACAGATCATGTGTAAACAGATTTTGACGGATATTGTGTAAAATGGCTTATATTTCAGGATCCGTGATAAAAGAAAAAAATGTTGTTTGAAAATAAAAAATATGTACGTCGTTCTCTAGTTTACTGAAAAGAACATCAATGAAAAAAACTAAAAACATTTTTTCCTTTGCAACTTTAGGTACAAATTATTAAAATTTCATTTTCCGTCAATTTTTCGAAATATTATATTTTTGATACTAAACTCTTTTCTTTTTTACCCTGAAATGTTATTAATATCCATCATTTTAACAACAACAAAAATAACCGGAAAAAATGTTATTCAGTTTTTCACAGATCTAGCGTAAACAGATTATGACGGATCTTGCGCGTAAAAATTGCTCATGTTTCAGGATCCGTATAAAAATAAAGAAGAGGTTATTTCAAACCAAAAAATATGTACTAATTTTCTTAGTTTATTAAAAAGAGTATGGAAAATAAAATTAAAATTTTTTTTTTTAACTTTAGGTACAAATTAACAAAATTTTATTTTTCGTCAATTTTTGAAATATCAAATTTGGAAACAAAAGTTTTCCTACCGTTTAATTTTTTTAAATACTATAAAATTTAACAAAAAAATCGAAAAAAAATTGTATTTCATTTTTCATGGATCATGTATAAACAGATTTTGACGGATCTTGTGTAAAATGGCTCATATTTCAGGATCCGTGAAAAAAGAAAAAAATGTCGTTTAAAACTAAAAAATCTTAACGTAATTCCTTAGTTTACTGGAAAGAGCATCAATGAAAAAACTGGACAAATTTTTACGTTTGCAACTTTAGGTACAAATTAATAAAATTCCATTTTCCGTCAATTTTTCGAAATGTTATGTTTTGAAAACCAAATTGATTTCTTTTTTATCGTCGAATATTATTAACATCTATAAAATTTAACAACAACAAAAATAACTGAATAAAATGTTATTCAGTTTTTCACAGACCTAGCGTAAACAGATTTTGACAGATCTTGCGTGTAAAAATGGCTCATGTTTCAGGATCCGCAAAAAAATAAAGAAAAGGTGACTTAAACCTAAAAAATATGAACGTATTTCCAAGTTTATTAAAAAGAGCATGAAAGTACAAATTAACAAAATTTCATTTTTCATCAATTATTGAAATATCAAATTTCGAAAAAAAAGTTTTCCTACTTTTTTCCGTCTAATGTTTTTAACAACTATAAAATTTAACACAAAAATTGAGAGAAAATTTTATCCAAATTTTTCACGGATCCAGTATAAACAGATTTTGTAACTTTAGCTACAAATTACCAAAATTTCATTTTTCGACATTTTTGGAAATATTATATTTCGAAAAAAATTGTTTTCAATTCTCTTCCGTCTAATGTTATTAACTTCCATAAATTTTAACTGATGAAAAAATTGAAAAAAATTGTATTTAATTTTTCAGATATCATGTATAAACAGATTTTGACAGATCTTGTGTAAAATTATTTATATTTCAGGATACTTGAAAAATGAACAAATCAATAAACTTTCATTTTTCGACAATTTTTGAAATATTATATTTCGAAAAAAATATGTACATATTTCTTGCATTTATTAAAAAGAGCATAAAAAACGAACAATTTTTGAAAATATTATATTTTGAAAGGCAAATTGTTTTCTTTTTTATCGTCAAATGATATTAACATCCATAAAATTTAAAAACAACAACAATGACAGAAAAAAAATGTTATTCAGGTTTTCAGTTGCGTAAACAGATTTTGGCGGATCTTGCGTGTAAAAATGGCTCATGTTTCAGGATCCGTAAAAAATGCAGAAAAGGTTATTTAAAACCCAAAAATATTTACGTCATTCCTACTTTACTAAAAAGTGCATCAATGAAAAAACTAAAAACATTTTTTCCTTTTGCAACTTTAGGTACAAATTAATAAAATTTCATTTTTCGTCAATTTTTCGAAATATTATATTTTGGGAACCAAATTATGTTCTTTTTTATCGTCAAATGTTATTAACATCCATAAAATTTAAAAACAAAAAAATAATAGAAAAAAATGTTATACAGTTTTTCACAGATCTTGCGTAAACAGATATTGAAGGATCTTGCGCAAACAGATTATGACGGATCTTGCGCGTAAAAATAGCTCATGTTTCAGGATCCGTAAAAAAATAAAGAAAAGGTTATTTCAAACCAAAAAGTATGTACTAATTTTCTTAGTTTATTAAAAAGAGCATGGAAAAATAAAAATAAACAAAAAATATTTTTTTTAAACTTTAGGTACAAATTAACAAAATTTAATTTTTCGTCAATTTTTGAAATATCAAATTCGAAAAAAAGTTTTCCTGCAATTTGCCGTCTAGTTTTATTAAATACTATAAAATTTAACAAAAAAATCAAAAGAAAATTGTATTTCATTTTTCATGGATCATGTATAAACAGATTTTGACGGGTTTTGTGTAAAATGGCTCATATTTCAGGATCCGTGAAAGAAGAAAAAAATGTTGTTTGAAACTAAAAATATTAACGTAACTCCTTAGTTTACTGAAAAGAGCATTAATGAAAAAACTGGAAAAATTTTTACGTTTGCAACTTTAGGTACAAATTAATAAAATTTCATTTTCCGTTAATCTTTCGAAATGTTATATTTTGAAAACCAAATTGATTTCTTGTTTATCGTCGAATGTTATTAACATTCATAAAATTTAACAACAACAAAAATAACTGGAAAAAATGTTATTCAGTTCTTCACAGATCTTGCGTAAACAGATTATGACGGATCTTGCGCGTAAAAATAGCTCATGTTTCAGGATCCGTATAAAAATAAAGAAGGGGTTATTTCAAACCAAAAAATATGTACTAATTTTTTTAGTTTATTAAAAAGAGCATGGAAAATTAAAATTAAACAAAAAATATTTTTTTTTAAACTTTAGGTACAAATTAACAAAATTTCATTTTTTGTCAATTTTTGAAATATCAAATTTTAAAAAGAAGTTTTTCTACCGCTTGCCGTCTAATTTTATTAAATATACAAAAAATAATACAAAACTTAATTTTTGACATTTTTTGAAATATCATATTTCGAAAAAAATTGTTTTCAATTCTGTTCCGCTTAATGTTATTAACTTCTATAAATTTTAAATAATGAAAAATTGAAAAAATTGTTTTTAATTCTTCACAGATCATGCATAAACAGATTTTGACGGATTTGTGAAAAACAGGTCATATTTCAGGATCCGTGAAAAAAATGTTGTTTGAAATTAAAAAATTTGTACGTTATTCCTTAGTTTACTGAAAAGAGCATCAATGAGAAAACTAAAGTAATTTTTTCCTTTGCAACTTTAGGTACAAATTAATAAACTTTCATTTTTCGTCAACTTTTGAAATATTATATTTCGGCAAAAATATGCACATATTTCTTGCATTTATTAAAAAGAGCATAAAAAACGAAAAAGATATTTTTACAACTTTAGATACAATGAACAAAATTTTATTTTTCGTAACTTTTCGAAATATTATATTTTAAAAACTAAATTGTTTTCTTTTTTATCGTCGAATAATATTAACATCCATAAGATTTAACAACAACAAAAATAACAGAAAAAAAATTTTATTCAGTTTTTCAGTTGCGTAAACAGATTTTCACGAATCATGTGTAAACAGATTTTGACGGATCTTGCGTGTAAAAATGGCTCATATTTCAGGATCCGTAAAAAAATACAGAAAAGTTTATTTAAAACAAAAAAATACGTACATACTTCCTTAGTTTATTTAAAAGAGCATGATAAAATAAAAATAAACGAAAAAGACTTTTTTTTAAACCTTGGGTACAAATTAACAAAATGTAATTATCTCGTTATTTATTTGAAACATTGAATCACGAAAAAAATGTTTTCTTACTTTTTTCCACATAAGGTATACATATTTCCATAAACTTTACCCCAAAAAAATTAGGAAAATTATTTTTCCGCAATACACAAAAAATTTTTAAAAATTCAAATTTGAAAATTTTCCAGTTCCTTGCCCTGTAGTGATATATTTTTGAAAATTTGTTTGTTAACTTTGTGTTTAATGCTAAAAAGAAATTTTTCAATCCTAATACCAATGAATTTCATCATTTGAATTTTTTCGGTCCTCGCTAGTAGCCACGGTCTTAAGTTTTACTTTAATTAATTTTGTTTGTTAATGACAAAATTTTCTTCACAGTGAGAAAAAATAACTGTTCTGCTTTTCTAGAATGATGAAGTGAATAATTCATGACGTTGATCTGTTTATAAAAATGGGACAAGATGTCTATATTTAGAAGAAGCTTACGTGCTGATGAATTAAATTGCGTACACATTTCTCATGAACTGCTTGCATTAACTATACAGCATCTTACAACTAGCAAGGTTGTACAATGGCTGACAATTACAATTAGAAACGTGAGATTTTCCTCACATTGTGCATTCTTCAAAAAATGCAAATAAAAGGCTATAAATAAATAATTGGTCAAATGAAAAATTATGTTTTTATTTATTTTAGTGTTGAACCCCTCATCAGAATCAAAAAAGATAATTTCAAAATCTCTTATGAATAAAGGAAGGTAGAAATATACAGACTGAACAATAAAAATATTTAATAAAAATTATATTTTTTTAATCATTTTTATATTTATTTATTATTTTATTAGTCAGCAAAGATTTAAAAATAATTATAGTTAATTTTTTAATCAGGTGAATTATATTTATTGTTTGTTATTGCAATATTGTAGTTAACAATCCGTTACATCCGCATTTTGATGATGCCATAAGAATGCATGTGACCAGGAAAAATCACTTTGTACTGAGTTCATGACCCGCACAGTGTACACACCTTTCAATCAAGATTTCACACATTGACCGTAAAAAAAGAGAAAGTTACATACTTTCAGTTTCAATTGGTAATGGAACCAAAAATATTATCTGTGGCATTACATACCAATTAGAAAAAAGTGTTAAAAAATTTCTTGGACGATTGAAAAATACCGAAAAATAAAATTCTCGAAATTGTAAGACTCACGAAATAGAAAATTCCAGTAATTATAAAATTGCCTGAATAGAAAAATCTTGAACTGAAAAATTCCCAAAGATTACATAAAATTACCAAATTTGAGATTTCCCGAAGGAAAATTGCGAAATTATAAAACACCCGTAACAAAAAATTATCGAATTTAAACAATAAAAAAATTGTTTTTCAATCAATAGTTTTTATTCATAAAAATACAATAATCAAATATGTTGCTCAAACAAAATTAAAAAAATGTTTATTGCTTTATAAATTTTTTTTCAAATATAAAGCAACTATAATTAAGAATAATATATTTCTAGATAAACAAATTTGTATCAAAATGTGCGTATTATTTAAAAAATTACAAAAAATCCGATATTTATTTTTTTTAATTAAAAAAAAACGAGATAAATAAATGAATGTTTCAAAAGACAAAAATTCTGTTTAAATTTTTTCAGAATCTAAAAACAATTATCAAACCAAACTTTACAAGACTAAATTCAGCACTGTTTCATCTAAAAAATTATTTCCTTTAAATCTAAATTTTTTATTTTGAGAACAATTTTTGTAATTTTCTAAATATTACGTTTATTTCCAAAAAAACTTTTCATTCAGCAATATTTTCTCACTATTTTTATTGAATAAATAATATTTATTAACAAAACAGTTTCTTTAGTGTTTAAAATTGGGAGATTTTTTACTTCGTATATTTTATAGTACAGATATGTTTGTGTAAAAAAAAATTTCTTTTTTTTCCGTAGAGTTTGTGGAATTAAATAACCATAAACGGAAAACAGTAAGAAAAAGTTTTTTTTTAATATATTCGAAATATATAAATATAATATTTCAAAAAATGACAAAAAGTATCAAAAAATGAAAAACATTTTTTAGCTTCTTCCTGTCCAAAGTTTAGACAAATTAAATGAAAAAATTCACTCTAAATTTAAAAATGATTAAAAATAGAAATTAATAGAAGTTTTGTTAATAAGTACTTCTACTATAAAATACATTACAAAAAAAATTCAAATTTTTTTCCAAACACGAAATTTTTTTTAATTTTGAAAATTAATAATTAGCTTTCTGAATGATGAGAACATTTTATAATTTTTCAAAATTTATTTTTCATGCCGAAAAGTAAACTTGCAGTGGTATGCTCACCTAAACAAATTGTAACTCAAGGTCTCTGAGAATGTTTGTTTGGACAATAGAACAATTTTAATTATTTTGTAGAAACAGCTAAATTGGTTTCTTTATCTAAGCGATTTTTATTATTTAAAAAAATTTGAAACATTAAAAATTTAATTGAAACAACCAAATCTCCGTTCTGGTTAAATTAATAAAATTTCTAATGAGTCTAAACTTCAAAACGTGTATGAAAAAGACAAGAAATTTTTTTGAAGTACTTATTAAAAAAAATATTTGAAAAAACCATTTTTTAGCTTTTTTCTATCCAAAGTTTAGACAAATTAAATAACAAAAATCACTCTAAATTTAAAAATGATTAAAAAAATAAATTAATAAAAGTTTTGTTAATCAGGCTTCTTCTCTAAAATACATTACAAAAAAATTCCAATTTTTTTTCCAAACACGAAATTTTTTTCTAAATTTGAAAATTATTAATTAGCTTGCCCAATAATAAAAACATATTATAGTTTTTCAAATTTTATTTTTCATTTCGAAAAGTAAACTTTCAGTGGTATTACTCTATTTCATACGTAAACAAATTGCAACTCAAGGTCTCTGAAAATGTTTGTTTATTCGGACAATAAAAAAAACGTTCTCAAAAATCCAATTTTTAGGTTTTTTTAATTAAAAAGAAACGAGATAAATAAATGAATGTCTTGAAAGAAAAAAATTCTGTTTAAATTTTCTACAAACCTAAAAACATTTATCAAAACAAACTTAAAAGGACTAAATTCAGCACTGTCTCATCTAAAAAAATGATTTCATTCAAATCAAAATTTCTTATTTTGAGAACAATTTTTGTATTTTTCTAAATACTGCGTTTATTTCCAAACAAAACTTTTCATTCTGAAGTATTTTCTTTCTGCTTTTAATAAATAACTAATTATAAACAAAAAAATTTCTTTAACGGTTAAAATGGGAGATTTTTTATTTCGTATATTTTATAATTCAGATATTTTTGTGTATGAAAAAAAAATTTCTATTTATTTCCGTAAATTTGTTTTACAACATCAGGTACAAATTGATAAAATAGCATTAAAAAAAGAAGTAGAAGTACTTATTAAAAAAATATTTCAAAAAACAATTTTTTAGCTTCGTCCTGTCCAAAGTTTAGACAACTTAAATGACAAAAATCACTCTAAATTTAAAAATGATTAAAAATAGAAATTAATAAAATTTTTAATAATAAGTACTTCTACAATAAAATACTTTACTAAAAAATTCCAATTTTTTCCAAACACGAATTTTTTTAATTTTGAAAATTAGTAATTAGCTTGCCGGATAATGAGAACATTTTATAATTATTCAAAATTTATTTTTCATGTTGAAAAGTAAACTTTCAGTGGTATTACTCTATTCGCCACCTAAACAAATTGTGATTCAAGGTCTCTGAGAATGTTTTTTTGTTTGGACAATAAAACAATTTTAATTATTTTGTAGAAAAAGCAAAATTGGTTTGTTTATCCAAGCGATTCTTATTCTTTAAAAAAATTTGAAACATTAAAAATTTAATTGAAACAACAAAGTCTCGGTTCTGGTGAAAATAGCAAAATTCGTAATAAGTCTAAACTTTAAAATGTTTATGAAAAAGAGAAGAAATTTTTTTCAATTACTTATTTAAAAAAATATTTCGAAAAACAATTTTTTAACTTATTCCTGTCCAAAGTTTGTTTGTTCGGATAATAGAACAATTTTGATTATTTTGTAGAAACAGCAAAATTGGTTTGTTTATCTAAGCGATTTTTATTCTTTAAACAAATTTTTAACATTAAAAATTTAATTGAAACAACAAAATCTCGGTTCTGATTAAATTAGAAAAATTTTTAATGATGCAGCATTTAATGCTAAAAGCGCCTAAAAAAAGTTGCATCGGTTGAGCGTATGAAAAACGTGCTCTAAATCAACCCCAAGTGTTAAAAAATTCTATAAAAAGTTAATAATTTAAAAAGCTAATTTTTTTTACTGAGAATGGCATTATTTCATAAAAAAAGTAAAAAGAAAATTGTAGGCCCCTGAAGATAAAAAATTCCGTCAAATGAAACTGATTTAAAAAGTCAAAATTAGAAACAATAAACAATAAATATAATTCACCTAAATAAAAAATGAACTCTAGTTATTTTTTATTGATTAAACCTTGATATTAATCTCTGTTGACAAATAAAATAATAAATAAACTAATAAAAATATAAAATTAATAAAA
>JAAAKG020099959.1:0-15929 GCA_010014905.2 Druon quercuslanigerum | reverse complement strand
AAGTTCCACCTGTACGTTGCTCTTTAGTTATAAATAATAATTGAGTCGACGAATGTTAGATTATTACTTCATTTGCGTATATTTGACAAGATTTAAAGAAATAAAAGCACTTTGAGTTTTTACGTACACTGCTTTAACGACATGTACATTAAAGTTAATACACATATATATAAAATTCATTAAACCAATGTATGCTACATTTCAGTAGCGGCAGCGCATTTTTGCTTCACACACATGTGTATTAAACCTCGTACAGATTTTTCTAACAGTATATTTTTGAAGGGACCCTTAGTTTGTCTTACAAATGGTTAAAAACAATTCGATTTGAGGAACTGAGAGCTTTAAAGAGCTGAAATCCTAGCTAGCAATAAAAAATATTGAAAAGTGCATGAACATTGAAGTTGTGCACGTTTAAATGAACGAAGTTTTTTACTGATTATAAAGTATTTTTTGAATTACAGTTGGAAGAATATTTATGGGTGAACGTTCAAACCTTCAGATACATGAAAAGTACCTTTTCTATTTTCTTTTCAATCTCAAGTGAAAAGTTTCGCTCTTTGGAACAGATCGAGCCTTCTACTTTCGAGTTTTGTCGTAAGAGAAGTCACGAGTGAAGCTGCTATCTGTCGACTAGGTGCGCTGTAAAATCTGGTGAAGAGTAGAAAAGGGGGTAGAGTTGAGGGTTGGGATTACTGAGTCGTTTTCATCGGATGGCGTTAGATCCGGATGCAACGCAAGGCTGAGCAGAATGATGCGACCTGCTCGTCGAAAGCTCTGATTCAAAACGAGCCTTCAGCACAGCCTCTGGCTATACATAGTTTCGCGATGCGATGCGATGCGATGCGATGGTGACGACCTCCTGTCTCGTCACAGGGATGACGAGACCTCGGACGATCAGTCAGGCATCAAAATTCCACAACCCTCGTAGTTGCACAGCCTGCTTTTTTTACCCTCCCTAACTCTCGCTGATAAAACCACCTTATCGACTTCAGTCTGCCTCCAGCGGAGCCAAATAGATCGATCAATGTTTATCCCTCAACCTTCCAATAATAAAATAAAAATAATAATTCCCCTCTTCTTACTTTCCCACGCCTCACTTCCCTACTATACAGCCCTTTATTTTTTCCCTTTATTCCCTGTCCATTCACCTACTTCTTTCGCCACTACTTCACCCACTTTCCATAATCCCCTCCTAGACCAACTGCCACACACCTCACACCCTCTAATTTCCACGCCTACACTCCTCATTTCGCCTATTCCCCTCCCCTCAAATAATTCCACTTCTCTCACATTCCTTTACCTCATTTCGACCTCCTCTAACAATAAGGTTCTATCTCAGCGATCAAAGCAACAAGGTTCTTTATCAATATTTAAAAATTCGTCGGCCAATTCAAAAAGGTTATGTCTTGGCGGACAATGCAACAAGGTTCTATCTGAGCCGTCGGAATAAAAATAATAAGAACCTTGTTGCACGGAACCCTGAGATAGAATCTTTTTGCATCGGGCGCCGAGATAGAACCTTTTTGCATTAGCCACCGAAATAAAACCTTTTTGAATTAGCCGACGAATTTTTGAATATTTATAAAGAACGTTATTGCTTTGATCGCTGAGATAGAACCTTATTGTTAGCGGCCGTCGATTTCCTCTGCTATACTTTTCCTGACTGCATCCTCCAGTCTTCTAATTATCCCCGTAAGATTATAAAAAACTCGAATCAATTACAACAAAATTTAAAATTTTGGAAAATTTTGCAGAGATTCCAGAAGATTTTAACAAAATTCTAAGAGTTTTTAATCCGTTTTAGCAGGTTTTAAAGGATTTCAGAGTTTTTATTATATTTTAAAAGATTTCAGAGACTTAAAAAAAATGTCAACTAGTTCAACGGTTTTCTAAGAACCTTGTCAAATTTTATGAGACTTTACAGGAGTTCAGAGGATTTCAAAGGTTTCATCATTTTAAAGAAATTTTAAAAGACATTAGAAATTTTAAGAGGTTTTACAGGGTTTTACTCTATTTTTTGAAGCTACTAAGGATTTCATCAGATTTATGGGAGTTTCTAAGAGTTAAAGAAGGTAGAAACTCCCTGAGTCTTGTGGAATGTCATTGCGGTCTGGTGTCCGGTCTGGCTTTATCTAGAGCGTCTAGTAAGTTCTATCGGATTTTTTACATTCTCATCCTAATGAGAAGGTATTGGTTTTAGGTAAAGTTTCACTTTGTCGGTTTTCACAAAAATCTCCTAGTTTTGAGACCCCCTGAGTCAGAAAAAACGATTTTTACGAAGGTGTCTGTCTACCTGTCTGTAGTCTGTATTCTGTAGGCACGAGACTTTTCTAAAGATTAATCAGATTGGATTCTGCTTTGGTACACTTTTTTAAGGCCTAAAAAGAAAGAAAACCCAGCTATTTTGGATAAAAATTCAAAAAGTGAGCGCATTTTCAAAATAATGGAGACTTTTTTCCAGTTTTAAAAATTCTATGTACGGTTATTTATAGTTCTCGGTAAGTCGAACAATTTATTTGGATAAAATAAAAAAGACCAAATTTATAGAATTTTCAAAATCCAAAAAAAAAATCCAAAATGAACATTTTAAGTTAAACAGCGCATGATATTAAAAAACTCCAAAGAAGAAAAACATTGATTTTTGAAAGCCCGACAAGATTATCATGGCAGCTTTTTGAATTTTGTCGAAAAGCTGAAAATTTGTCATTAATCACTTTTTGATAGGACGCTACTTTTTTATTTTTAGTCGTAAAAAACAAAATTAAAAAGAAAAAAATTAAAGTTTTGGACAAACGACACAAGCTAGAAAAAAAAATAAATAGGAAGAAGTTTCTCTGGAAAAAAATAGCGAAAACTCATTCAAATTTGTCATGAATAATTTTTAATAGGACACGTATAGTTTTTGTTTTGATCGTAACAAATAATATTCAAAATTAAAAAATTAAATTTTTAGGAAAACGATATAAGGTATGAACTAAAATTATCAGAAAAAGTTGTTCGCCCCAAAAGGTCTATAAGCTTGTTTTTAATCATTTTTAGATAGGACGATTAGATTTTTTTCAATCGTTAAAAATAATATTAAAAATTTTTTAAATAAATTTTTGGAAAGACGACAAAAGAGACGAACAAAAAAAAGACAAAAGTTGTTGAACCAAAAAAATTACAAGTTTGTTATAAACTCTGGTTATGAAAATATATTAAACGTAAAAAATAAAATTTTTGAAATGGAACACAAGATAAAATAACATTTTATTTATCAACATTTTTCGCCTAAGTTACATCTACATTGAAAATAAACAAATAGAATTTATGAAAAAACGACACAAGTTGCAGTAAAATGTTTATTAATAATTTTTATTTTTCATAGAATGCGCATTTTTTATGATAAAAAGAGGACAGTTAAAATACTTTTGTTCTAACACTAATGCATATCAAGAATAGTAATAATATAAATTTATTGAAATGATATACATTTTCCAGGATGGCTAAGAATAAAATTTAATGCAAAATACGAGACAAATATTAAAGTATAATAATTAAATGTAAGATTGGTACTTTACTTTGAAATATCTGAATAAACAGCCTCAGACCGAGGTAGAGAAATAAATATAATATACATTTGATATAATCGAGTTGAACATAATGTAAAATAGTTCACATTTTCGACGAAATCAAGTGCGAAACATGAGATACGTGACGAGAATGTGTTCGTTAAAGCCGAAGAAGCTTTAACAAAAGCGAATTTACAATTAAAAAATTACATTTTTTATGCTTTGAGCTTTAATTTTAAAGGGCTTGCGCACGTATGGGGTAAATAAAAAGAACGAACGCGTAGCGTGAGTTGCACTGATAGAAAACGTATCATTGATTTAACCATACGATAGTAGGTTAGAAAATTATAAGTACATTCATAATATATTACGTGTACTTCAATCATATAAGGAGTACGAAATGCACTTACTGAAACATTGTAAATAAAACTTATTCATATTTGTGGTACAAATATGCAATATATACGTATTGCAATGATATGAAATGTGTAAACATTAAACATTTGTCTACGCGAGCTATCACCAAATGTTGCCGTTTAATAATACACTCTGTATGACTGATTTACCCGAATCACTTTGTTTGGTTCACCACAGGCGTATCTCGCTCGCGCCTGCGCGTCTGTCTCCATAAGCAACAAGAATCGGATGGTCAAAACAAACATCATGTATGGCTACATCTATACCAGCCATAAAATATCATGAATCTAGTTATAAATATTGTTCTACCGCCAATTCATTTCTATCAGTGTGAATGCATCATCGAGTGCGAAACGAGAGACAAATAAATTATCGAGCGCGAAGCGCCAGACAAATATATTATGGCGCGCCCCAGGCGCGCTCAAGCTTGCGAGCGAAGTGAGCCGCGCTCACTTTCTTGTTTAAAAACTAACTACGGGAAGATTTTTTTTAATATTCCAAAAAAGATGCAGGGTCTTTAAAATGATAGAAAATAAGAAATTTAGTTATCAAAACAAGAATTTTTTTCTTATCACCCAGAAAGTATGGCTTGGTTCACGTTTGGCGCTTATCAGCTTGATACACTTGTAGTGAAAAATTGTATTTTTCCAAGTCATTAAAAAAATAAGGGGTACTTCAGTCAGCGGCTGACAAGCCTCAGACTTTTGGCCCGGTCCAGGATAGACCCATTTTTTCCATTTTTCCATTAATTTCAAAAGATTTCAACAGATTTCAGGGTTTTTAAAAGGATTTAACATATTTTAGGATATTCTAAAAGCATCAAAAGAATTTCATGCAATTTTTATGGAAGATGCATATTGTATAATAGAAGTAACAAATAAAACCCCTCAATTTAATATATAAGAAAGTGCGTGACAAGATGTACTACTTAACAACATTATTCCTACCATTGACAATATTTTGAATTTCTCAAAAGAGATCAAGGCCTGCATGATAAAACACCATCAATCTTTACTATATCTTGAATTGAAAGTGTCCATTTGTCATGATGTCTACACTCCGGATTATAGCAATTATTTACGGAAAAATGGGAAAGTAAATAGTGATCGTGCTTTAGCAACTAGAGAGGTAATAAGTGGGGTCTTAATAGTTGGGGACACGCAGGGTCAGGACACCTAGGACATGTAACATACGGAGAATAATGAAAGGGTCGTTAGAAGGCATTAGCGACCGGGAGGCACTAGTGGACGATCCCGTCATAAATTTTGGCTAGTCGCTTCGTGAACAATAGCGAAACAATTCGAACAAAGTAGAAAGGACGGGGGTGAATCGACGAAACTCTACGGCTCGAAATACATTTTCCTGCTCCTAGTTCTGGCGCGCGATGCATTCCGCATCCGTAGTTATTCATCCCCCACTGACAACAGCCCTCGGGCCGGGCTAGTTTCTACAGTTTTGAGGGCAAAAGCGCAGAAGGGCAACAGTGAAACGAGTAAAAAGCATACGAAATTTAGATCGATCAAAAAGGAACTGAAGAACTCGATTATTCTACAATATTTCACTTGGTGTACGCTCGAAAATTTAAATGATGATTCGATTTACCAGGTTTAGTGACAGGCCTCAGAAATATTTGAAAAATTCAAAATAAAAGAAAAAATGGATATTTGAGGAATTAGAAAATTTGTTATTAAGTGATGGATATGAAAAAAAAAATCAGTAATTATAACGAATTTAATTTTCTATGCATGTTACAGAACTTTTTCTACGAGAATTAAAAATAATTGTCAAAGAATTTTTAAATGAGGCAATAACTTTCTTAACGGGAATCTTGAAAATTTCGAAAATTTAAGTCTATTGAAAAAAAAGTGGAAGACTAGATATTTCACAAGCCATCTCTAAATTAAAATCAGCTGGAATCTATTAAAAATCCTTCAATTATGTTGACATTCCCTGAAGCCTCTGTAAAACTCCATAATTTTTTCAAATACCATGAAATTTACTGAAATTTCTTATCTCATGGAACCTTTTAATTTCTTCTGAAATCCTATTGTGAATCCCGCGAATATTGTGCAATTATTTGAAATCCCTTGAAATTTTGCAAATAAAGCAAAAACTCCTTGAAATCTTTGAAATCTTATAAATATTCTGAACTCTTACGAAATCATTTAAAGCTGCTTAGAAATTTTGAAATCTCTTGGCATTTCTCATAAGCCTATGATGATCTTTTAAATCTCATGAAATTCTTTGAAATCTTTTTAAACGCACTATATTATTGAAATATATTGAAATATTCAATATATTTTAAAATTCGTTCAAAAATGATAAAATTTCCGAAATCCTCAGTACATCATCTGTACATCCTCTGTACACCCTGTGTACATCCTCTGTAATTGTAAATCTGTTAAAATTCTGAAGTGCCTTAAAAATTTAATTTCACTCACTCCCGTAAGATCTCTAGAAATTTCTTGAAATTGCCTAAAATCCCTTGAAATCCTGTGATAACCTTTTCTATAATCCAACGAAATTTGTTGAAATCCCATGCAAGTATTCTTAATCTTTTAGAATGCACCATATTCTTACAAATTCTTTGAAATTTTCAAAGACCCTAAAATTCCTTTAAAAATTTTTAAATCTTTGAAATCCTATTAGGTCCCATAAAATCCCAAGGAATCCCTGCCAGTCTCTTTATATTTAATTACATTTCATTTTCTTCCTAAAGTTCTATAGAAATTTTCTAAAATCCTTTGAAATTTTTTTATCTTTTGAAATTTATTGGAATCTTGAAGAATCCTTGAAAAATCTCTCAAATCCTTTGCAATTTTTTAAATCTTCAAAGTCTTTGTAAATCAAATTAAACTGCATCAAATCTCTTAAAATCCTAAAAAATATTTTAAATTCCCTGCAATCCCTTGGAACCTTTTTAATTACTTTTAAAGCTTGGAAACTCTAAGAATCCTTTCAAATCCTTGAAATCAGTTAAAATCTTTAAGCCCCATGGAATCTATTTAAATCTCGTGAAATTATTAGAAATCCATTAAAATTTGTTCAATCCTTTAAAATTTCTTGGAGTCCTGTAAAAACGTAAAATATTTCAAATCCTTTAAAATTTTCTGATTCTATAGTCTTTTATATCCTTTGAAGAATCCGTGAAAAATCTCTCAAATCCTTTGCAATTTTTTAAATCTTCAAAGTCTTTGTAAATCAAATTAAAGTGCATCAAATCTCTTAAAATCCTTTAAAATATTTTAAATTCCCTAGAATCCCTTGGAATCTTTTTAATTACTTTTAAAGCTTGGAAACTCTAAGAATCCTTTCAAATCCTTGAAATCAGTTAAAATCTTTAAGCCCCATGGAATCTATTTAAATCTCGTGAATTTGTTAGAAATCCATTAAAATTTGTTCAATCCTTTGAAATTTCTTGGAATCCTGTAAAAACGTAAAATATTTCAAATCCTTTAAAATTTTCTGATTCTATAAAGTCTTTTATATCAGATGAACTTCTTGAAATCTCTTAAAATCTTTTAAAATATTGTTCATTTCCTGAAATCCGTTGCAATATTTAAAAGTAAACTAAAAGCTTTGATACCATATAAAATCCTTTCAAATCCCTGAAATCCGGTAAAATCCATTATAATCAATTGGAATCTGTTAAAATCTTGCGAAATTTTTAGGAATCTTGTGAAGTGCTAAAATGTTTTGAAATTTTAATTTCTGAGATGGCGGATACGTTGCCAATTTTTCTGATTTTAAAAATAGCAGCGATATTGTTTCATCGTTAAGGTAAGAGTGCGAGGCCTGCATTCACTGACAAGACGGTAAGTTGTTCAAACTATTTAGTTTGTAAGTTATGGTACTGTTATTTTATTAATTTGAACAAACATTTTCTTAATTGCTGGTAACAATCGAATAGCCACTGCAACTAATTAAATTGTGACAACTAATAAAATAGCAGTACCATATCTTACTAACTGAACAGTGGGTCAAACAAACCATTTTTCAGTAGTAGCCACCATATTTATAGACGTGATTCTTCGCTGAACAAATAAAAATTGAAGCATAAATGTAGGTAAAATAAATGCATAAAAGTATGTAAGAATAAAGTAAAGCACATAAAAAAGTTGTTCCAACTATTTAGTTTGTAAGATACGGTACTGCTATTTTATTAGTTTGAACAACCATTTTCTCAGTTGCTGGTAGTAATGGAATAGCCACTGCAACTAATCAAATTGTGCTAACTAATAAAAAGGAAGTGTCACCTAATAAAATATCAGTACCATATCTTACTAACTGAACAGTTGGTCCAATAAAGCATTTTTTCATTATTGGCCATCCTTAATCTATAGACGTGATTCTTCGTTGAACTAATCAAAAGTAAATCACTAATGGAGATTCGTTTAATTGTTAGATAATTTCAAAGGTCTAGGTTTACGATTTATGTTGCAGTAAGCACCCTGCTACAATGTATTACGAGTTATTGATAAGAAAAAAAAACGGCGGAATAGATACGATGATTCGTAGTCATCTCGTAAATAGAGGTTGATGGAGGAGGTGGGCTTTGTAAATTCGAATGTCCCGCAGGCATGTCGAAATCACCATAAAATGAGGATTTATACGTTTCCGATGCAGTCCCACGAATAGAGGGCGCCATCAGACTCGATAAATTCTGAAACGGAACACTGAATATCAATAACTGTATGGCGTAGCTTTTTTTATATTACTCTTACTCATTTGAATATTGAACAATAAAGTATGTCATAAACCAGCATTATTTGTTACTCTTCATCTACTATGCAAGTCACACCAGAATACTCCCATTTTACTTCGTTTACATTGTCAGAAATACTGTAAAACAAATTTTTCATTGAGACTCAAGAAGAAATTAACGTAAAAAATTGATTCTGTAAGTATAGCTTCTCCATGAATATGATCCATGGATGAGGTAAAAAATTTTTTCATAACAAAAATTGAGTTTTGAAATATATTTCGCGCGTTTGTATGTGTGAAAAAGAGCACTACCAATTCCGATTGCTTTAGATAGTTATTTTAAAGGAAATTGAGATGCCTTAAAAAATTAAAATTCGTCATTGTAGCATCTGGTCTTCAGAAAACATTTTTCCTCCATGAAAGTTTCTTTTACTGTATTTTTTTAAGGAATGGAGGAAGATACTATATTTTTCTATAAAATTCGCTGCTTGACAAAAAATTGTTAGTTATAATTGTAAATTATTAACTATTTCACATAATTTTTCCAACTATTCTATCCTTGATTTACTGTATTATCTGTCTTCAAATCTAAAAAACATATCACCAAAGTTAAGGGTGCATTTAGTAAAAAATGTAAGCCCTGATAAATTTAAAAATGTTGAATGTTTTTGTGAGCATTGTAGTAATTTAAAAAATCGTTGAATATTGTGTTTTTATGATATTTTTTTTTAAATTAACCTTAGATCTTTTAAATTCTTTAAACTCGTTGGGAATGCCTGCAAATATTTGAAACTATTAAAATTTGTAAAATCCTTAATTTCGTGTGAACAGATTCTTTAAAACGTCATTGAAATATGATGAAATTTCTTGAAATCGCGATTACTTACATGAAACTGAATTTTTTTTAAATTCTTGGAAATTCCTTGAAATTTTTTTAAATACACTAAAATCTTTTAAATCCTTTAACAAACTTCTTAGATAATATTGAAATTCCTTAAAATAGAAAAAGTTATGGTGAAAAAGGGAGATAAGAGAGGTATTAATAACAAGAGTATGGGACAGTTTTAAAGAGACAAAAAGCTATAAATGATATATACACTGGCATACGCAGACGACATAGTGCTGATGGCAGAGGATGAAGAAGAAATGGCGGGCTTGATTACAGGATTAGATAATGAGGTTTAGAGAAGGAGGTGGGAGACAGAAAGAATGGACGGGGAGATGGAAGGGAATAAAGATGGAAGAGGTGAAGGAGTTTAAATATTTGGGATATATTTTGCAAAAGAATGGAGGTCATAGAGTTCATATAAGAGAAAGGATAAAAAAAGCAGCAGGGGTAATGAAACAGATATGGGGAATCGGAAAAAAAGGTTAAAAAAAATTGGAGAAGGAGAATGTGATTATTTGATACGCTGGTATGGTCGGTATTAAGTTATAGGGCAGATATATGGGGATGGAAAGAAAGGAAAGATATTGAGAGTTTATAAGAAAGGTATATAAGGTGGACCTAAGGGGGTAGATGGGAGGACGCCAGGATATGTGGTGAGAGAAGAAGCGAAAAGGGATAAATTAAGTATTATAGCGGCAAAGAGTGTATGGAAATTTGAGAGGAAGCTGTGGGAGGGAAAGGGAGGGGAGTTAACGAAAGACTGTTTGATACAGGTAGAAGAGAGGTGAGTGAGGGCGATAGAATTAACGAGATGGGAAGAAGAAAGGAGGAAGTTTTTGAATGTTAGAGACATAGAAGACAGGGCAACTATAGGGTGAACTATGAAGAATTGGAAAAAGAGGACAGGGAAAGATAATTAATAGAAAGATGGGGGATGATTGAGAAATCAAAATATAATAAATGGTATAAGATGATAAAAAAGGAAGGTATATCAAAGTATTTAGAAAAGGGATGGGGAGAGAGTAGGTGGACCAGACTAGCAAGATATAGATTGGGAAACGAGGTAAGAGAGGGGATGTATTGGGAAAAGGAAGAGAACAGAAAGTGTAGAATATGTGAATGGGAGGAGGAAAAATGACAGCACGTATGGGAAGGATGTAGGAGAGGGATAGAAGATAAAGGAAGCTGTCAAGAGAATGTGGTTAAGATTCTAGGGGAGGGTGGATTGATAAAAATGGATGAAGAAGTTGGAGGGTACAAGGGAAGAGAATGAGAATAAAGAAAGAATGAATGTGAAAAAATGGCAAATTGGATGTCAAAAAAGTGAAGGAATAAGAAAACGGAAGTCGCCCAGATTAGAAGCGTAAATACTGTAAGTAATGAATATGTAATAGCATAAGTAGACTAAGATGCGTTTGCGTTCTCATTCTCTCTCTCTCTCTCTCTCTCTCTCTCTCTCTCGATTGCACTTGCACTCTCGCTTTCGACTGCTCGTTCACTCAATCGTATGCTAAAAAATCATAAATTGCGCTATCACAGGAAATAGAGATAAGGAACTAGATATAAGTCTTTATGTACACAGTTGTAAATACTTGTAAATATTAAGGTTGAGATTTTTTTGTTTGTTTAATATGTAAGCGGAAATATTGTAAGGAATGGAAGTCATGTAAACCCTTAGGGGACACATTATGAATTTTTTCAAATCTTTGGAAATACCTGGAAAAAAATATAAATCTTCAAATCTCTTTAACTTTTTTAAATCCCTCAATTCTTGTAAATAATTTCTCTAAATTTTCATTGAAATATTTTTAAATCCCGTAAAATCCCGTGAAATTACATGAAATTAGGATTTTTTTTAAATGTTGAAAATGTCTTGTAAAATTTTTAAATACCCTAACACCTACAAAATCCTTTGAAATTTCTTTAAATATATTGATATTCATTGGAATCTTTAAAAATATCATAAAATTCTTAAAAATATTTCGAATTTTTTAAAAATCTTTAGAAATACCTGGAAATATTTTTAAATCTCTTCAACTCTTTGAAATGCTTTGAAATATCTTAATTCCTGCGAGTAAGTTTCTTGAATTTTTATTAAAATATTATAAAATCCCTCGATATCCCGCAAAGTTGCAGAAAATCAAATGATATTCTTTAAAATTCCTAGACATTTCAAAAAATTCCTTGAAATTTACTTGGAATCTTTTAAGATACTCTAAAATATTTCCAATGTTCTAAAATGAACTCCCTTGAAAATTTGTAATGTTGTTAAAAATTCCTCCAAATATTATAAAATCTCTTAAAATCTCATGAAGTTACATACAATATTATGATATTTCTTAAGTTTCTTAAAATTTCTTAAAATTTCTTTAAATTCCTTAAAATATTTTAAGGCCTATGAAATCCTGGGAAATATATTAAAATATCTTCGGAAATACCTCGAAATATTTGAACCTATGTATGGTCCCTGATTAAATTTTATATTTGCTAACTAAGTATTTGAATATCTAACTTATCAGAGAAAAATCTAGCAACAGTTCGGGTTAGTGAATGCTGCTTCCATCGTAAAATTGTAAGTAAATAATAATAATTAATAATTTAAAACTTTATAAATGCAGTGACGCAACAAATGATTTTTTATTTAATTTAGTAGTGTAAGACCGCTAAATAGGTATTCGTTTTTCTAATATGTCTGGCACTTTCAGAACAGATTCAAACAAAGTTTTCTTTATTTTTAATTAATATTGGTAAAAGGGTTAAAAATATAAATAAAACATGTTTTAAAAATTAGCCGATATTATATTAACATTTGCGAATGTGCAATTATGAAAATTTTGTAGATCAGAGCACCAAATAAAATAAAAAATATTTCTTCACTTACATGTTTACGAATTAAAGAACAAGATGATTAATAGCAAATGTTTCAAATATAATTTTTACATTTGAAACGATAATATTCTAAAATATTTGACATATCGTTTATTGAAGTTTAATCTTTGAATTTATTTTATTTTTTCTTACATTTGAAACTTCTATCTACTGATAAATTCCTTCTGTAATTTTTTTCATAAAAGCTGTCGTTCTATACAGTTCGGTTTTTTGTATTTTTCTCAAAAGTTCAGTTCTTGGTAAACTTTCAAAACAACTGTCTCTATAAAATTCTAAACAGCATGAAAAATTTGAAGAAAACGGCTAAAAAATTGAGAAACTTAAGATGAGCCAAGTTTTTAAATTAGGAAAAGTAGTCTTCACATTTCTTGGGAAAGTTTAACCTGCGGAACCGGACCTGAAAGAAACTTTTAATTTCGCTCTGCAAGACTGACTATTTAACGACTGGCAAATAAACGTAGACTGTGAAACATCGTCAGTAATCCTTGTGTCCTTAATTCTTCATTTTCGCGACGTTAACTGCAAGAGCAGATTAGGTGGGGATTTAATGGGAAAGTAATTCCATAAATTTTTCTCGTCAGCCTCGTCATCATGTTAAAATCAGGAAAATTTTATCTTGCTGAAATAAAATATAAAAGAAATATCTTCATGGATCACTTCATAACTTACTAAAAAAAGATCCATCAATTTAAGTGACATAATTTTCCCTAAAAATTAAAATTCTGAATGTTGAAAAATACCGAAAATATAATTATTACTAAAATACAAGCCTCCGATAACAAACAAATTTGAAAAAAATTGATGTCAAAAAACATAAAAATAGTGCTATACAATTTTTCAAGTATAAAACTTATATGTGGTGTGAATTCAAATATTGAATCTTTATCTTCAGTGAAATGTCTCCAACAAAAAGTGTGCAATGGAAAATGAACTTTACTTTTTAATCAAAATGTCCAGTTTTTCAAACAAATATTTTTGAAGTATTGAAAATGAACTTCAATTTTTATTTCAAATTTTTATTTTTGGCCTATAAATTCTAAAAAAAAAATTATTTATTTATCGAAGACTTAAAAGTCTTCTGAATATTTCTTTCTTTACCTCGTTTCTTCACTGGAATGCAAAATCAATTAATAGAAACCAATGAGAAAATCTAACTATTTTGGTTCATGCTTTCTGAGCTGAAAAGTCTACTATTAAAATTATGGTTAGAATTTTGTTTAGTTTAAAATTTTATCTCATAGTTGAAAATGGACTTATTTCTCGGTTGAAAATTCAACAATTTTGTTTAAATGTCAGCTTTTTTATAGCAAATTCGTATTTTCGGCTCGAAAATTAAGAAATTTTGTAGAAGATTTAATTGTTTTGTTGAGAATTTATGTATTTTGTTGGAAATTCTATTCTTTTAGTAAAATGTAAATTTTTTTGTTACAAAATTTTTTTTATTTAAACAAACATTTTTCTGAGTGTAGGTTGAAAATTCAACTCCGTAGTCGAAGGGTAAAATATTTTCATAAAAGTTAATTTTTTTAAATGAAGATTCGCTGCTTCAGTTTAAAAGTAGTTGTTTTTTTTCATAAAAACTAGTTTTTTAACTAAAAATTTATCTAGTTTGTTAAAAATTCAATTGATTGATTGAAAATTAACTTTTTTATGGAAAAGCCGTCTTTTTCTTCTGAAAAATCAACAATTTGGTTGAGAATTCAGATATTTGGTAAAAAATTAAACTATTTTGCAAAAAATTTGTTTTATCCTGTGTTGGAGTTTTATTTTTTTAACTTAAAATTTATCTATTCCAGTTCCAGATCGAAATATGTAATAAAATAAAAGAATCAAAATATTTCTAGTTAAAATTTCCACTAATACATTTTTCATGGTGAATTCAAGTTTTTTGGTTGAAATCTCAACTAAACGGTTAAAAATTAAACTACTTTGTTACAATCTCAATTTCATTTGTTTGAAGATTCATAATTTTATTTGAAAATTTATCCTTTTGGTTAAAAATTAACCTCTTTTAACTATTCGATTTTACTACTGGAACAGTTTAATTTCAAAAATCAACAATCAATTTATATATACACAGTTGATCAACTAAAAACGTTTCTTATAAGAAAATTAAAATTTTCAAACTCTTTCAATTTTTAAATGTTTAACTTTTCTTTCAAGTACAAATATAAAGTTAACAAACAAAGTTGAAATCAATGGTATTTTAAATTGCATTATATAATCTGATACGAAACTTGTGATATTTCAACTGATTGTATAGATTTTTCTTCTAAAAATCTCTAAAATTCCCAGTCAACAAATATATTCATTATCATTTTCCCGTTTTCTCGGTCTAGAGGCCACCCTCTTTTTCCCTAAAATTATGTCATCCCGATCAATTTGACCTGTAGACGAAAAGAATTTGGAGTGTAAAATAAAGTTGAAAAAATCTAGAACTAAGGAGAGAATGAAATACAGAAGTCTTGAATTTCAAGAAGGAGTCTCATTACTGTTCTATCGCGTGAACTGAATAATGCATGACCCTTGTCTTAAAGCATAAATCCCAGAAAAGTAGCGAAATTGCCACGAAGCTGATAACGTAAAATTATTGGTCAAGATTGCTTCAGACTTTCAGATGAAAAGCAGGACCTCTAAGTAGTTGATAGTTGTGCAATGTGCATTACTACACCTTAATGGTCATGAATCATTTGTAAAATGGCGACGATTGTTGAAGGTTGTTCACAAGAATGACGTTCAGTTGTAAATCTACTACCACTGTCTGTGAGACAATCCATGACCTCGCGTTTATCTGTATCGATGATAATAATAATAGTAATATACAGTCGCGACGTTTTACAAATGAGAATCCCACGCATGGATTATGACCAACAGTTTGCAGATCGAGTTCGTTGACTTTCAATCAAAGATAAGCTACGAAGAGGGAATTATCTGTTAGTTGGTATTCAATAAGTCTCCATAAAGTTTCTGTAAAGTCGCAAAAATTATTGGAATTAATAAAATAATGTTAAAGGTAATGATTTAATTTTTACTTCGCGATTGTCAATAGTGGTATTTTAGAAAAAGTAGCAAAATAGTAGGAATATTCTTTAGGAATAGAGAATAGAGTTTCAGATAAAGATGGTAACTGGGATTTTCTTCATTATACAGAATTTGGAAATCATATTTGCACAAATGATATACATGTGTATATTGATTAAGGGGGTATTTATTTATACTCATTTATGAGCACTTTGATTCATCATATGTATCAAATGCTTCCTCATATCAGAAAGGATTTTCTCTAAGAAATAATAAAATTGATACTGTCAACATTTTTCAAGCTTATGTTTCTGTCTTACCGAAAATATAATTTTCAGAAAATCACAGAGACCATCAAAAGGTCAATGTGTTCTGTGGCAACGAAAAACTGTTTTTAACTAACGGTAGTGTTATATTCCCAACGAAAAAAGTACTCTTAACATAAAGAATTTAACTTT
>JAAAKG020099948.1:0-15929 GCA_010014905.2 Druon quercuslanigerum | reverse complement strand
GTTAGTGAATTACGTCTCATTCACTTAAAATTTAAAAATCACCATACCTCCTTCACTTCCCGTGCGAGAACTCCACATGCGTTTCAAATAATTTCCGTGAAACCAATTTTTTTTATAACCAAATAATAATAATCTTTCAATTTATGAATCAGAAAAAAATTAATTCATAATTTCTAACTAATTGACACTTATGCCTCCGATTTCCCTTAGATTTAATTAATCCACCGGAATTCTGCAAACCAGAAGAATAGTAAGTCCCAGGAAACTGGAGATTGGATTTTCCCAAGGTTCGCGATACGACGCGACGCAAGGAGCAAAAATCACGGTCACTGGTATTATACGACATTCCGTCGAGACTCGGAAGTAGTTTGGAGAACGCGGTACCGATTGGTTCTTATATGCCAAGATGCACTCGTGCTCGGATAAGCAGGCGTCCAATTACGCTTTTAATACGGTCTTTTAAATTGTCTTTGGAACCTGTACTTATTAGTTAGAAATTCAATGATAATTCTTTATCAGTGTGGCTTTATGGAAAATTGGACCCCCAGAAAATACATTTTTGGGTGACCCCTCCTCCAACTTTTAAACCTTTTCATATATATTTCTGTAATTAGAATTTTATGGCCCCGGGCAGAAAACCTTATAGTTTCAGTCGGGTCTCTATCTGTCCCTCCTACATTTTTCAAGCAGGTGTAAGTAAGGGGAAATAATGGTAGGAGAAATATGGGAAGTCATGAAAAATGAGGGGTAGAAGAGTAGGAGAAGTGCGGAAAAATATGGATGCGGGGAAGTAGGGTAACTAAGGGATGGATAATTGGGGGAAGTAAAGAGATGGGATTTATGTAAAGAAAGGAGAAATAAGGAGAAGGGAGATAGGGGAAATGAGGGGAAGACTATGAGGTGAAGTTCGGGATATCTTAGTAGGGGAACTGAGAGGAGGAAAATTAAGGGTAACAGAGAGGAATGAGATTATGGAAATGAGCGGAAGTAACGAAATATACGATACGGAGAAGCAGGAGAAATGAGAGTTGGAAAATCAGGAGAAGTGAGGTATATTCAGTAAAGAAGAATTAGAGGAAGTTAGTGGAAATTATGAGAAATAATGGAAAATAAGGTAATGGGAACGGATAGGATACATGTGGGAAATTCAAGAGAGGATATCAAAATTTAGAGGATAGAAAGTAGGAGAAGTATAGGAAATAATGGGAGAAGAAGTAGCGGAAGTAGAAGAAACTATGGCCGGGTAAGCAAGGTGTGGGTAATTAGGGATGGCGGGGGTATTAATGAAAAATAATGCTAGGGGTTGGAAAAATAAGAGGTGAAGAAGTAGGATAACTAAATAAAATAAATGAGAGAAATAATAAAATAAAAGGAAATGAGCAGAAAGGAAGTAAACGAAGTACAGGAAGTAGGGAAAATTATGGCTGGGAAGAAAGTGACGAGATAAGTAGAAGTAGAGCAATTTGAGGTGAAAGGGTGGAGGAGAATCAGGCGAATTAAAGGGGAAATGAGGGTGTGGAACGAGGGGATAACAGGAGAAGTAAGGGAAAGTGAGTGGTGGAGAATTAGGATAATTGAAGGAAAATGAAGGATGGGGAAGTAAGGGAAGTAAGCAAGAATGAAGGGAGGGGTGGTAGGGGCAGTAAGAAGATTTAATGTAAGTGAGGGGAGATTAGAGAGAAGAATTAGCGGACGCGAGTATGAGTGAAGGGTAGTCGGGGTTAGTGAGGGCACGGAAGGGAAGTATAGGAATGAAAGTGTTAGATGGGAAACCAAAAAGGGGGAGAAATAAAAAAGGAAAACGTCAGGTTTGGGGACAAAGGATGAATTGATGAGAGGAATAGGTTTGAATGACTTAATCAACGTCTTAGTAGGTTAAGTAATTAAAAAATTTTATTTTATGTTACTTGTTTACAAGAAAAAATCATGTTCTCTCGTAATTTTCCTTCTATTATGTAGTCACTGTTGCGATGTAATGACAGTAAAAGTCGACAGTGATCATTTGTTTACATAATTCTTCTCTTAAATATCTGAAGTCAATGAGATCTCGCATACATTGTTGTCATAAACAATTTTGATTAGTTCATCTGCTAATGCAGATTACGAGTTTTCTGCACCATCCATTTCGTAAACCAAAATTTCCAGAAATAATTTCGGTTTAGCGCTACAATTAATTTTCGAATGTTTCTAAACAGTACTCAGATTCCTAAGAAAATTTTGTTTTTATTTCTTTATTTTTAAACATTAATTTTTTGAAGGTTTGAAAGAATTTCTAAACACTTTTTGGTTGAAAATGAATCTTTTTTGGTTTACATCTTAATTATTTGGCTAAGAATTCGTCTTTATTAAGTTCTTTCCACCCGAATTCATTAAAAATTAGAATCATTTTAACTTAAGTACCTAATATTGAACTTTTCGTTCAGATATCTTATTTTCGGTTGAAAATTTAATAACATTGTTAAAAATTAAATTAATTTCTTACCAATTGAAATTTCTGTTTAGACCTGTCATTGTGGTTAAAAATTTATCACTTTTGTTGAGAATATTTAATTATAAATTATTTAATTAATGAAATTAATCGGTTTTGGTTGAGGATTTCAATATTGTGTTGAAAAAATTTCTTATTTTTGCTTGAATTCACCTGTTGCTGATTAAAAATCGAAATATTTGGTTTTTGAAATAGCAACGATTGCATTTTTAGTCTAGAATTAACCTTTTTAGTTAAAAATACAACTATTTTTAAAATAATGATTTTTAGGATAATTTCAACTGTTTTTTATTTAAAATTAAAATCTCTTTGTTTAAAATATTTATTATGCATTAAATTTTTCGTGAAGGATTTATATTTTTTACTGAAATTACAACTTTATAGTTAAGAAGTCACATTTTTGTTAAAATGTGGAATTGATATATCTGAAATCTTCACAAATCTTTTTTCTTAACAATCATTAAAAAATTATATTAAAATAATTCTACGAAAAAAATCAACTCAAACAATACATTGTTTTTAAAATATAATTCTAAAGTCTTCATTTGTGTATCAGAAAATATACCGCAAGAAATGATGCGTATATTAAAAATAAAGTAATAAAGTAATAAAGTTTAAATAATACTCTAGAAAATATCAATTTTATTTATATTTCAAGGTCAGCTATGTCAACCCCAGGCAAGTTAAATTGCGGCATCTCTCTTTCGGAAAATTGTTTTCTGAATATAAGATTCCACAATGTGACTTGTCCTAAATTTGTCTTCTCCCACATGTGACTTTCTACATTTTTAACAAATTGTTTGCACTTCAAAATGACACTTTTTGTCTTCAAGACAAGTTCGTATCGATTAGGCAAGCACCCCTATCGAAAATTTCAACCATCAACAGTTCGCGAGCAAGACATAGCCGTCTTGAGGTCGAATTCAAATCGAAACAAGTCCAAGTCAAGTCGAAATATTTTTACTCGAGTACCTAGTTAAAACGGTAAAAAGAAAAAGGCCGATTCTCGTAACAGATGTCTGTACTATATAGAATAGAGGTGAATTCGATGCAGTGATTGAAAAAATAATTCCGTAAAGTATACAAGCGGGATAAAAAAGGTCTCATTTATTCACATGCCTCTAGAAGAGGACACTTTGAGATCACCTGCTGCTTTAAGATCTATGAGACCGCTACCAGTTTTTCTCCAGATGGAGGTCTCGATCTGACGCGATCAGTGTGTTCTTTCGCCATTTACTGGGTGTATGGCGAAGGTACCTGCTTACCCATACCTGCTGACTGCCTACCTAACTACCCCGTGTTGTTTATCGCGCAATAAATTGCGCGTCAGTGTTGCTAGCATGCTTGCGTCAGGTGTCGCGAGGAATTGAAGAACTCCTTGTTAAATTATGTTCATAGCTGGTCTGCTGTGATTTAAGAAGGGAAATATGTTATCAATCTTCTAGTAAATATTACTTTTCATTTTGATACTTCCTCAATGGCTTATGTTCCGCTAAATATGAGAAAATGAGCTTGTAAAACAAATAAAGAAAAATGAACTCTGAGTCGATAATGACACTCCCAATCAGAAAAATAGTTGTCTTAAAACAAAAGCATCGTCCTCTTGACAATAAATTTAATTAAACCAAGTTTAATGCAAGTTTAAACCAAGCGAATGCAACAAATGTTTAAATTTGCGAAGTGTCTGTTCATACGGACAACTGGACAAGTATGCAGGGCGTCACAAAAATCCCGGGACGGCCGAATATTTCCTCAGGCAGGATATTTTTCAGGGAGGCCAAGGTCATTTTTGAAGTAACTCTCAACGAGGAATTTAGGAGTGACCTTTTGTTTTTTTATGACGACCTTCATTTTTTTTCATGGTCAAATTTAAAAAAACGGAAAATCCCTTTTTTACATGTACAATTGATAGAGCGAGAAATTTCACGTTCAGATATGTATTCCGGTCATAGGTGGATTGCAACCTTGAAGGTCAATATAAAGCCATGTAAATTTAAACAAGGTATGCATACCTCTGGGTTAAGGTCAAATTGGACTAATGACCTAATTGCATATTCAAAAGTAAAATTCACAGCTCTATAGATTGCCGATGTAAAAAAGAGGGTTTCGATTTATAAAAAAGTTGACCTTCAACAACAAAAAAGTAATTTTAATGTCATTTAAACTTAAACAAGGTCTACATAACTCTGGAAATACAAGCTATACAAATTTGTTTCTTAACAAGCAAGTTACTAACTTTAACCAGGGGTAGTGAGTAGTAACTTTGAGCATGACCTTAACGATGATATTCAAGGTCATTTCAAGGTCAATCTTTTACAATGGAACCCACCTTTTAACATTGGCAATATACCCGAGCTGTACATTTTACGTTCGAGAATGCCCTCAGATGATAGACGTCTAATTTAAACTTGACCCAAAGGTATACAGGCCTTATTTAAGTTTAAAAACCGCTAGTAACCTTCAAGGTTACAGTGTACCAATGACCAGGGTTCATATTTGATCGTGAAATTGGCCACTCTATCGATTGTCGGTGTAAAAAGGTAATTTCAATAAGAAAAAAAGTTGACCTTAAAAAAAGCGCCATTGAATTCCTCGTTTAAAGTTGTTTGAATGACCTTGGCCTTCCTGAAAAATATCATACCTGAGGAAATATTCAGCTCTGCTGGGACTTTTATGACAATACCCCTATCATATAATCCCTTGCCAGGTCCTTCAATAATTATTTTACAGTATTACGTAGGACGACCGTACGAATATCCTCAGCCTTAAATTTATCATCAATCACTCACACCCTTTGTGTTTCCGTGATTTTTGAAAATTGTAAAAGAGTGGGTTTGCAAGGAATCATCCAGGAATTAAGTAATGTGCTTTTCTGAAACTGTTATCTTGCTAATGCTCACGTAGGTACCACAAGATTTTCTTTGACCCCCCTCCCCCCCTTCCATGTAAATCTTATTGAGGTTTTATAAACTTAGGGAATGAAAATGAATATAAGATATAAATTCTCCTAATTTAACAAGCATTGAACCCTGATGAAATAAGTGCAGCAAAAATTTAAAAATATCTAAATAAGTGAATAATTTTTAATAATCTAAAAGTTGATATTTTTTAGTTTCCAAAAATGTTCTGCTAGTTATTGCTAGTAAAATGATTCCAGATAGAAAATAAAATTTTTTTAAATGAATAATTTATTTTAAACAAAAAATGCCTTTTCTATTAAAAAACTGGCTTTGTAACGAAATACTTGAACTTTTAACAAAAAAATTCAATTTTTCACATAATGGTTCAATTTTAAACCTAGAAACATAAATTTAAAAAAAAGTGTCATATTTTATAATTCAATCGAAAACGATAAAATTGGAAACAAAATTTTAAACAAAAAAAAAAGCATTTTAAACAAATAAAGATCTGTCACTGACTTTATAAATAAAAGTTTATCTAAATGTTAAAGCATCCAGCCAAAAGACAAAAAATTTCCCTACAAAAATTGAATTTTTTAACAAAAAATATGACTTTTCGCAAAAATTAATTTTAGACGAAACTGATTCATTTTTGCCCAACCAAAGAGATGAATTTTTAACTAAAAAATAAATATTTACCAACAACAAAATTATTTTAAAAAATTGGTTCAACGCAATCTTTCAAACGATATAGTTGAACACTCAAGAAAAGAAGAATCACTTTTAACCAAAAGCTTCCATTTTCATTTAAAGAAATTAAATTTCTACTAAAAGAGATAAAATTTTTAATCAAAAACAGATTTTCAAAAAAATAGTTTTATTTTCTATTAAAAAAGATTTCAGTTGAATTTTCATGGTCAATATATAAACGTATCTCAACGTAAGATATTGCAGTTTTCTAGATATCTCACTGATGTACAAATTTTCAACTTTAAGGATATCGGTCAAAAAAATCAAGCATACATGTGTTGAAAATCTGCACCATATCTTTGAAAATTAATTAGATACCCTGAAATATCTTTATGCTTGAAAAATAAAGTGTATGTTAAACCAAAATTTTCAGAGTTTTAACCTAATGTTTTCAAAGAATTTGTTTAAAAGAAAATTATTTTTGGTTCAGAATTCTTGCTTTTCGGTTGCAAATTCAACTATTTTGTTAATAATTTGTCTTTCTCGCTTTAAAATTTATGTCTTTTAAAGGAAACTTCATGTTATTTAGTTAAAACTTCAACTATTTAGTTGGAAATAATTCCTTTTTGTTGGAAAATTCATCGATTTCGTTTATTTGGTCAGAAATTCGTTTTTCATTTGAATGAAAAATTAAAGATTTGAAAATTCTACTTTTTGATTTGAAAATTAAGAATTGTGTTGAACACTTATATTTTTCCTTATACTTCGTTAATTCAGTTTAATGGTTAAGGGTACATTATTTTAGTTGAAAAATTATTTTCTTGTTTGAAAATTTGAATATTTTGTTGAAAAATCTCTTCTTTCATTGAAAATGAATGTATTTTGATGACAATTTGCCTTGTTTCGTTTAGGGTTTAATCCTCCATGTTAAAAATTTAAATATTTTGTTAAAAAAATTAATCGAATTTAGTTGAAGATTCGGATATTTATTTGAAAATTTGTCTGTTTTAGTTCATTCAACTTTTTAGGATAAAAAATAAAATATATTCTGTGCTTAAAATATTAACTATTAGATTTTCCGTTAAAAAGTATTTTTTTCTTTTTTTGAAAATTCTTTTTGAAATTTCTTAATTTACTATCTCGGTCAATAATTCATCAGTTTTGTTAAAAGGTCATTTGTTTGGGTAAACCTTGATATATTTAGTTGAAAAGTCGTTTTTTTGTTTGTTAAAAAAGTAACAGTTTGCTCAACATTTTTGGTATAACAGAACAAATTCCTGCTGAAATTTACTTTAAGTTGCAGTATCTTTTATTTGATTATTTTTGATAGCCAACATTTTTCTTATAATTCTCGATTAAAAATTATGTTTTTAACTGAAGATTTATCTATTCCATTTATGGTTGAAAATGTTTTTTTTCATCAAAAATTTAACTACTGGTTTGAAAATTGGACTTTTCTGGTAGAAAATTCATCATTTTGTTTGAAAATGCAGCTATTTGGTCAACACTTTTGGTGTAGCAGATCAAAATTTTGAACTTAGCTCCAAGTTGTAACACTTTTAAATTTATTATTTTCGTTAATAAAACTTTTCCTCATAAGTCATGGACTAATAAATATATTTTGAGAGTCGATGGTAATAAGTTTCCTACTACAAGAAATTAAATACTCGTTAATTTAGACATTCTTTTCATAATCGTAAATTTGTGCGGATTATATAAATATTATTTTGATATACAGCAGGTGTGGAGGATTGAAATTAGGGTCAATGACATTTAGGCCTCGAGGCTATAAAATTCTTAGCTGACCTCCTTCTCAGATACAGATACTGAAGTTGGGATCTCCCTTAAATTCGACTATGGGTAAGAGAAGCAATATAAAATGTTATATGGCAAACACTGCAAAGAGATAAGATTGATACTTCCTTGAATGTCGTTACTGATCTCGGCAGGTGTTTTTCAAATTTCTCTAGAAACGTGATTCATAAGATAGGACTTAATGATACTCGGTCAAAATTTTACGACATGTCGATTTTTTCATGAAGCTTCATCAGCGTTATGGGCGCCTCTAATAGCGAAGAAAGTAGGAAGTAGGAATAGACGATAAAACTATAGGTTGACATTATAGCGACCTGTAAAATCTGACAAAATGGAGAATCTTCAATTCGCTTCAAATTATCTTGAAGTCGTACTCATCTTCAATTTTCATTAATTCGTCTTGAACTTCCTGGAATTCATTTTAAATTCATCTCCTTTTTAATATAGAAATTCGTGAATACTTTTTTACTTGGGAAATACCTATAGACGTAAATTCTCGCTTAAAATCGCTAATATTTACTGCTCCAGGCTCCTGTAGCAGTAATTTTTTTAGTTCGTAAAACTAATTTCGAATATTTTTTGGCCGTGCATGAAATCTTTTTGACTTTTTTAAGAATTCTTATTTTTAAAAGTTAATTTATTTGGTTGAAAATTCGATAACTATATTTTTGGCTCGGTATGCATCTTTTTTGGTTCAAAAATCTAATATTTGATTTAAAATTCATTTATTTTGTTGAGAGTGCAACTATTTTGTTAATAAGTCACCTTCTATAGTCAAAAACTCAACTACTTGTTTAAAAGTTGACCAGCTTTGTAAGAAATTAATTTTTCTTTAAAAATTTATCCCTATGGTTGAACAATTAACAATTTGTTTAACAATTTGTTTCATTTTTTGCTAGGCAAGCCATGATTTAAAAAAAAGACATTTATTTTGGTCAAAAATTAAACTTCTTCGTAAAAAGTTAAACTACTTTGTAAACAAAAATTTTTTTTTGTTGAAGATTCATTACTTCGGTTAAAAGTTTCAGTATTGTTTGGAAAATTTATATAATTTTTCGTTAAAATTTAATCTTTTGTTGTATAAATGTGTAACTATTTTATTTTTGGCTAAAAATGCATCATTTTTATTTGAAAACTGTAATATTTGGATAAAAATTAAACACTTTGGGTGAATGTTGCACTCTTTTTTTAAAGATTTTTTTAGTGTTTATTATTTCATTTGAAAATTGCTGTCTTTGGTCATAAATTTAAATGTGTTGGTTGAAAATAGATATTTGGAATTAAAAAGTGATATTTTCTGGTTCTAAATAATTCTTCTTGGCTTAAAAGCTCATCCATTTTGGTTAAAAATAAAACTGCTTCGTTGAAAATTAATCAGTTTTGTTTGTTAATTTAACTATTTTGTTGAAAATTCATCTTTCTTTGTTGGCTTTAAGGGAACTCGCTTCAAGATTAATTTTTTTAAAAACATTATTTATTAAACGGTTAGTTGTGAATTCAGTGTCTTTTTTTGTAAAAATCAACTATTTTCTTCAAAGTGGTACTACTTTTTAAGAAAATATTTTTTATTGGTGGAAAATTAAACTGTTTTGTAAAAAATTCGATTTTTTGCCTTAAAAAATTAACTATATATTTTAATTTTATGGTTTCACGAGATGAAATGTACTAAATACTTGGATGTTACTAGATTTTTTGTCTGCTGGTCTAAAATCAATATTTTTTGGTATATTGAATTTTATTTAAAAATTGTGATTTCTAATAAAAAATACTAAGTTTAGTCCAGTAGACAGAAAAAGCAATTACAATCAGATTATTTAAGAAATTAAATAATTTCTTAAAAATTTGTTTCCATGGGTAGAAAATTAATCTTACTAATTAAAAATTCATATTTTTGGTTGATAATTCAACTACTTTGACAGGTAATTAAACTATTCATTTTATAAATTCAATTCTTTTGTCTTAATTTGATTTTTATGGTTAAAAATTAATTTTTCTATCTAAAAATATACCTATTCCATTTTTGGTAGAACATTTATTATTTATATGTTAAAAATTCAATTCTTTGGAATTCGTCTATTCGGGTAGAAAATAATTGTTTAAAAAAATTAAAATGGTTGAAAATTCTATAATTATATTTTTGGTTCGGGATGCATATTTTTTGGTTGAAAACTCTTCTATTTGATTTAAAATTTATTTATTTTGTTGAGAGTGCGACTTTGTTAATAAATCATCTTTTATAGTCAAAAATTCAACTACTTGTTTAAAAGTTGAAAAACTTTGTAAGAAATTAATTTTTTTCTTTGATAATTCATCTCTTTGGTTAAAAAATTAACAATTTAGTTAACAATTTGTTTCTTTTTTTGCTAGAAGAGCCACTATTTTGTTAGGAAGACATTTATTTTGGTCAAAAAATAAACTTTTTCGTAAAAAGTTAAACTACTTTGTAAAAAATTATTTTTTTGTTTTTAAAGATTCATTACTTTGGTTAAAAATTTCAGTGTTTTTTTTAAATTTATTTAATTTTTCGTTAAAATTTAATCTTTTGTTATCTAAATGTGTAAGTATTTTATTTTTCGTTGCAAATTTATCATTTTTAGTTGAAAACTGTAATATTTAGTTAAAATTTAAACGCTTTGGGTGAATGTTGCACTCCTTTTTTAAAGATTTTTTTAGGGTTCATTATTTCAGTTGAAAATTTCTGTCTTTGGTTAAAAATTTGAATGTGTTGATTAAATTGATTTATTTTTAGTTAAGAAATAATTTTCTTCCTTTAAAATGTAACTACTCAATTTGTGGTTGAAAATAAATATTTAACTATTTTTCATTGTTTTTTTTTGTTTTTTTTTTAATGAACTACTTTCTTCAAATTTTGACTAGTTTTTAAAATAAATAACTAACTATATTTTTAAATTTTATGGTTTTCATCAGATAAAATGTACTAAATAATTGGATGTTAATAGTTTTTTTGTCTGCTGGTCTAAAATCAACATTTTTTTGCATATTGAATTTTATTTCCAAATTGTGATTTCTAAATTGTGAAAAAATGTTGAATCTAGTCCAGTAGACAAAAAAGCAATAACAATCAGATTATTGAAGCAATTAAATTCTTTGTTAAAAATTCGTTTCCATGGGTAGAAAATTAATCATCCTAATTGAACATTTATATTTTTGTTTGATAATTAAACTTCTTTGATAGGTCTTTAAACTATACATTTTATAAATTCAATTATTTTGTTTGATTTTCATTTTTATGGTTAAAAATTAATTTTTCTATCTAAAAATGTACCTATTCCATTTTTTGTCGAACATATATTATTGATATGTTAAAAACTCAATTCTTTGGCATTCATCTATCTGTTGTTGAAATTTGGCCTTTTCTAGTTGAAAATTTCACACTTTCTTAGAAATACATCTTTCTTCATTGAAAATTAATTTTTTTGTAGAAAATTCTTCTTTTTTGGTTTAAAAGTCAATTTTTTTTAAGGATTCGAGTTTCTTCTCCGAAAAAAATATTATTATTGTTCATCTATTTGCTTGAGGATTTAACTAATTCATAGAAAATTTATGTATTTTGTTCAAATTTCATCTTTGGATATAAATATAATCATCTTGGTGGAAAATTTATCTTCGCGAGTTAAAAAATCCGCTTTTCGTTATACAATTTGTAGAAAAGTTACCTTTCTTGGTTGGGAACTCAACTTTTAATTTTTATAAAATAATATTCATCTCTGACGTATTTTATAGGTTAGAATTTTATTTTTTGATCACTTGATATTATGTGGACGCTCTCTCAGAGAGAGAGTAAAAAGGAGCCAGAAAAATACATTAAAGTCAAGTTTCATATTTTTCGAGTGAAAAACGAATCTAGATTTCTTGAGCCATAAAATATTTGTAATAATACAGATCTAATAAGAAGTGATTATATATACGCCCCTGGAGGTCGAGATTTTAACACCGGAATATAAATCGACCGATAATCCGACTCGTACGGATTCCCACATGGCATGCTAATGAAATGTGAGGCGAGGATCTTCTATTTCGATTCGTACGAAATCCATTCGATGGTATAATTTTGCTATTAATCTCGAGTTTGTGGTCGGTCGATATGTACGTGGTCAATATACTATATGAGCTTATCTCGCTTACGACTAATTATGACCGGGTCGCCGTTATTCCGAAATCGATTTTAATCTTATCCGAAGCAGTTGGGCCTTTAGACGTAGACATACTGCGCCGGCTTAGTGCTTCCAAATTACCTTCATATAGAACTGATTCTTTTCGAATCGCGATTTTGGAATAATTAAAATATGGAAATCGAGGTGTTGCCTAATGCTAGAAATATGAGGCTATTCCAAAAGAATCTGTTCCATATCAGGATTTTTTCAGAGTCTTAAGCCGGGACAGTATGTCTACATCAAAAAACGTTAATCGCTTCCATAAATAATGAACAAGTTATATGTATCAAGTTACGGTTTCAAACAAATTTCTAAGGATTTAAGATTCTGCTTCATTTTTTTTAATTATTTAAAACTATTACTCTTATTTGCAGTATTTCAAAATGACTCATTAGGGAGCGTCCACACACGTGACACTACTCTGATCAAAAATTAAAATAAATTCTTCTTGATAGTTAATGACCAATATTATCGGTAGCAAATTTAATAATCGGCATATCAACCAAATAGTTAAATTTTTAACCAGAGAAGATGAATTTTCAACAAAAAAGTTCATTTTCAACCAAGACAGGTTAGTTTTTGACCAATAAAGTTTATTTCTGCCAAATATTAATTTTTTTAAATAAAAAGATCAATTTTCGAAAAGCAAGAATAATTTACTAACTAAGTAGGTTAATTTCAACAAAAAAGTTAAGTTTTTAAGGTAAAAAGTAGAATCTTGTAGAAAATAGGTGACTTTAAAACGGGAAAAGAGAATTTTCTACAAGAAAGTTAATTTTCAAGCATGAAATATGAATTTTTAAATAAAAAATTAAAACTTTCAATTTTCAGTTTAAAAACATATTTTCAAGAAACAGCAAAATTATTTTTCGACCAATTAAATTTTACTTAACAAAAAAAACGAATATAAAAAAATAGTTGACCACTTAACCAATTAAACGTATTTTCAAAAAAAAAATCTGTTTCCAAGCTAAAAAGTCGAATTGTTTTCTACTAAAAGACGAGTTTTCTATAAAATGCATACATTTTTAACAGAATGCATAAATGAAAAAAAAACATCAATTTTCTACCAAATAGTTAAATTTCCAAATAAATAGTTTAAGTTTTAACTAAAAAGTTAAATGTCTTAACAAAGTAGTAATTCAATTTTCATCACAACAAAATCAATTCTCACTAAAACATATTATAGTTGATGTTCAATCAAAGAAAATTTAGTTAAAAAGAATAATACCTGAATTTTATCAAAAGACTAAAAAATAGTTATCTACTAACAAAAAAATTAATTCTTCGCCTTGAATTCTAAATTAACCTAATCCTATCCGATTGAATGGATATGCTTTAGTTTTTTTTTAAATTGACCCTAAAGCCTTTAACACACCTTGCATTCTTATTCATTTCATTAAATTATTTTTAATACGGCTTACGCTTCAATCAATAATAAATACTTTTTAGGCGGAAACGAATGTTTTAGGAATTAATTTGTATTTTTTAGGTCAAATTAAAAAAAATCAATTAAATTCTTTAAACATATGCGTAAATTGCATTTAAAATGCTTGGAACTTCGTTTTTACAAATTTTTCAATTCAGGAGCACAAATCTCAAAATTTAAAAACACAGTCTTTACTGACATCAAAATGACCATATAATATCCAGGTGGCATCGTCAAAAAAGGCCAGAATTTTCAGGCATGTTTAGACACTGTCTCTAAAAAAAATTAGTCAATGTAGGCACAGCGCGCCTTAAAAAAAGTTTCCTGGCCTATTAAGACGTTAATTAAGTCGTTCACACCTCTTCCTTCCATAATTCCTCTCCTCTCACTTCACCCTTCTTCACCCTTCTGGAACTTCCTACAACGCTACTTCCCCCTCGCCTTCCTTCCCCAGCTATTACTCTCATACTCCTACTTCCTTTTCCCGAACCTTACAAACCTTTATTTCCCCTCACTTCCCCTACCCCCATTTATCCTCACTCACCATACTACTATCCACATTTTTCCTCATTCCCCTTACTTCACTTACTTACCCTCTCGTTATTTCCCCTACTTCATCTACTTCCACTCTTCTTATTTCTACTCACTTCCCCTACACCCCCCGCCAAAATTTTCCTTCACTTCTCCTCACTTATTCGTCTTCAAAAAAACTATATAACGGTTTCTGTCTGGGCCTACCATGCCCTAAAAATGAATATTTTTCGATTCAAATGAATTTCGAAGAATTGGAAATTTTAAAAAACGTAAATAATTTTGAATGAGATTTTTGTAAATTAATAACGAATGTTAGATATCTAACATATTAAAAAATAATTCTTGTATAAATGAAGAAATATTTTTGAACGACTGTTTGGCAATGCTGTTTCAGGTATTTATACGCAATTTTCTTTCACAGCTAATCCGAAAGGCCTCAAATCTTAATATTTACTTAGTAGTACCATCACTTAGAACCATCTGAATAAAATTGTGACGTGTTTAAAACGTTTAAAATATATGAAAAATGGCTAAGAATTACAAATTTTTTCAAATTTGTTTTGACCCTTATCTGTGCCTTCAAATCTAACTACATGAAATATTATTTATTTTTAATCAAGTTACCAAACACTAGTAATTTATTTTCGAGTGATTCATTGATTTCTTTTTTATAACCAGGATCTTGAAATGAGGAGCGATTGGTTTCAAGATATTCATAATACAGCAATATATTTAAAGCTGTTGTAAGTGGGAATCCGAATATATAGGAATAACTTTTGAAATCTGATCCAGTAGATATTTCTCGGGACTGGGCCCGGACAACAGCTTCGCGGGCGGAGAGAACCCATCGTATCAGTTACAATTTGTGTTCGCACTTAAAAGAAACATTACCCGTGGTACAGACACAGATACTGGAGGTGCTTTGTGTGGGGTCCTATATTCTATATACCCCTGGTTCAACCAAATCTACAATCGTGTGTTACAAATTCGATTAGTGTTTTTTTGGCAACCTCCAAAACAAGGACAGAAAAGTAACATAAAAATATATATCTCTTTTATTTCTTATGAATAATAAACTTCTAAAATCTTGATGGTATCGATAATTTCATAATATTATTTTCAATTGTAAGGTTTTTAACTTAGTGTTTATCTTTGGCGCGAATTTAAGCGAAGGCTAATTTATGCACAGCGGAATAGTACAAAAACTGGTTGAAAACAAATCATAATTTAAAGATGCGAATTTAACATACGCGGTTTCAATCTTGATAAATTTTTTAACTCAAAATAATAGTACTTCGTTTCTTGATCGATCTTTTTCTGTATTTTGGAATTATGTAAAGGATTGGTAATTTTTCTTTTAGATAAAATGTAACCGTTCAATTAGCTTATGACAATCATTTACATACAAAAATTGTTCATTGAATGACATCTTTATTTATTGCATTTCTTGATCAAGAATTTAAATATTAAAGATTATTCAAATCAGGCGACATCAAAATAGGTTTAAAAGCCAGTTTAATATGGTATTTAATTTTTTTAAACTTTTATATTTTTATTTTATTTTAAAATTGATTAATTTTAGGAGATTGATCCAAAATCTCCCTGTCACCCTCTCTCTCTCTCTCTCTCTTCACTTCTTTCTATCGTATCCTGCCTTGTCCGATCACTTTCTTCATTCCTTGCCCTTAATACCCCTTTCATCGATCCATCCTATCACTTCCCCACCCATTATTTACAATCCTCAAAGCTCCCCTTACTTCTCCAATCCCTTACCCACTCGACATTTTCTCGTCTCCTCTTACTTCCCAATCCTACTCCTACTAGTAGTGGAAGCTTCTAATGTGTCCCCTAAGGGTTTACATTTTTTCATTCACCCTCTTCCTATTCCTTAACACACC
>JAAAKG020099937.1:0-15076 GCA_010014905.2 Druon quercuslanigerum | reverse complement strand
AAATGGTGCCCATCCAACAAAAAAACAAAAATTTCACGGCGACAACCCCCCCCCCCCCCCCCCCAATTATGTATAAAATTGCAAAATAAGTTCAAAATCAAGCAAAAACGTTCGAAACAAATACTTGTCGCACACAAAAATGAGGATGAAGGTATTTATGTATTTATAAAAAAAGAGCATTGAAGAGGGTAACTAACCCTATATTGATTCACATTATTAACCTTTAGACGTAAATTTCGTGCGCATTATTTTCAAAGTTTGTTTAATTTTATGGTATGCGACCTCCGGTAAATAAATCTCTTTTTTATGTGCAACACGTATTTGCTTAGGATTTTTTTTCTCGATTTTGCACTTATTTGGTATAATTTTTGTATTCAAGTTGCTTTCTTTGTTATTAAACTCTTTTCCCAACTGTCTTTATGTCTGGAAATTATACATTATCATAGACACAAAATAAAAAGTGTTTCGAGGTATATACAGACTTTTTTTGCATTTATGACTTTAGCTGTGCCAAGACAAGACCAGGTAAACGTGTCTTGAGACTTGGAAGGATAATTTATGTATTGGTTTTATTACTACCGGCAGAGCATGCAACTTCTAGATAGTCAGTGCTAACCGTAATAATTTTTTTTACAATGCAAAATATGTGTGCAAAATATTTTTTTAAATATTTTCTTCCTATGAAAAAAACTTTATTTTACTTACTTCGTTATAAAACTATTTTCCCAATTGTCTTTGTGTGCGAAAAGTATACATTATCATAGAAACAAAATCAAAAGTGTTCAGGGGTACTCCTATTAATTTTTTTTACAATTTTTTTGGTGAAATGTCCATAATTTTTACCTTTAATTTTTTTAAATATTTTTTTGGCGAAACAGGTCAACTTTACTTTAGTCTCAAGTAGAAAATATATTTTTTCAAATTTTTTTACTGTGAATTTAAACACTTTCATCACAAATTTAAATATATTTAGGGCTAAACATTTTTTCCCTTCATTTTTTTTGTTGAGAAAATTAGGTTATTCATCTTTCATCACCAGGAAACTTTTCTAGTAGGTTTGATCGAAATTAATTTGGTTTTTATACACAAAACTATACAATCAACACTTCATACCACTATCCTTGAGGAGCTGTTTCATCTCCTTAAAGTGTTTTTCCGCAGATAAAAAAAAATAAGTGTCGCTTAGTTTTTTGAGTACTACAACATATATCAGGTAGAATCAAATCGTCGTGTAACACCTGTCAGTACCTTCCTTGTGACACTTTTACTTTAATATACCCATTCATATTTCATAATGTAGGAACATTTACTGTCTAGACAATTTTAAAGTTAGACTTTGAATATATATGATTTTTAAAGCTATTCAGATTGAAAATTAAAAATAGAGATTTTAAATTAAATGAAACAGATTGTCGCTTTATTTATATAACCTTTTTATAAAGTCTACGTATAATCCACTAGTTGAATTTATTCCAAGATCTTTCTGTTTTTGTTACACAATGCCAGTAAATATACAAAACTACACGCTTTATGCTTTTACCTTACAAGTTATTGAAACCGAGTGCAATATTTTTAATTTTATACTTATTTGCCTTCCAACAGAAAATATGTATCAAAAATTGAGATATGTATTGAAATTTGGTTAAAAAATTACTACAGTCACGCGACAAAAATGTAGAATGATACAATACGGATTGTATTCGTTCGTGCGTCAGTCGCCTAAAACGCACTCGTTGGAACTGTATCCCGATTACGGGTCTAGCTATTACGTTTCTGCGTACAAGAGAAACGGGGTAACCAGATCAGGGGTCTCGAATGACCCACGTTCACCCAGGGAGTAAATATTTTCATATTGCTTTACCGGCACGTAATTCAAGCGTCGCAAATCTGCTTCGAAGTAAATCCACCCCATGGCTTGTGGACCACACAGATTCTGCAGCATGGCTTCTCGCATTCTCTTTTAAATAGTTTTCTATAAGTTTCCTTTAAAGCTTCCTTAAAATATTAAGGCACATTAAGACCTTCAAGCTCCTTTAGAAATGCCATACTGCTTAGAAATGATCATTGCGAAAACTGTATTTACAGTTTTGTGCAGTACGATTCTTCTCATATCTCAGATAAGTAACAATTAAAATTTTTTAGTTATGTTACACAAAAAAATATTTCTGACGTTTGAATGTTTTTACATATTTCAAAGTCTTATCTAAGAATAATAGGGAAGCTTAACCAAGGGTAAAAATATTCGGCATTGATTGTGCCTTGAATGTCTTCAATATTTCTTTAAGAGTCTGTTGTCTTTTTCCGTCTCAACAGCTAGACATTTGAGATATACAGACTTTTTTTGCATTTATGACTTTAGCTGTGCCAAGACAAGACCAGGTAAACGTGTCTTGAGACTTGGAAGGATAATTTATGTATTGGTTTTATTACTACCGGCAGAGCATGCAACTTCTAGATAGTCAGGGACTTAACAGTTAAATTGCTAAATATAAAATTTGTTAAGTGTATAAAGCTTTGAGTCTTGTAACAACTGATTTGTATATTAAAAATTTTGGACCTGTAGATCTTAACGACTAAAGGTATATAAAATTTTCCATAAACAGATTGAAACTGTCATTTCGTACAAGAATCTAGTCCACTCTTGGAGATAGAAAAAATGGACAACATTTTTAGTTTCGCCCTCCAAAGAACACAATAAATTATTGCAGATAAGCTAAGTCATTAATACATGAAAAACTAAATTCCATGAAGATAAATAGTATTAACATTCTGTAAAATTTAAAGCGGATTAGTGATAACCTTTGGAGGACTCGGGAGCCTTTTAGCTTGTCTTCAAATGACAAATCTCTCTTGTTCTTGCCAAATCAAATAATCCATTCTCAAGACATAAATTTTTGTGCATAACTGGAAAATAGTCGTCTGAGCTTAATACATGCAAATGCACAGTTGTGACAGTCCTTAAGGAAGGGCCGCGCTGCGCTAACACGAAGTCAAGTTTATTGCGCAATAGCATGCATTCCAATTGGAAACTGTTCAGGCGGCCCTGACTGCTTCAGTTTCGATCCCCCCAATTTCAGTCCAAGGCTATTTGATGGCAACCCCCGACAGATAGCCTTTACCAAAGACAAAATTAAGACCAAATATTTCTATCCGGGGAGTTTACATTAAAAACTGCCGTGCTACAGAAGAAAAGAGGATAAAGCTCTACTAATCTTTTGTGAATTTTTTCAGTTTGAATTTTTTCAAAAGAAAAAAGGTTTGGACTTTGAAAATCGTCGCCCCAAAACCGGTTCACGTCTCCGAGGAGCGGCGTCCTCTTATATGCGTACTAGAAGTTGAATTGAAAGTACGTTTCGTGCAGAATGCCGTCCGAATTAGCATTCGGACAGGATATACGCTCTAACTACTATCGACGTTGCTCCAACTATAATCATCCGAGTGGTATGGCTTAAGTGTAATATTATTCAGCAGGCAGCTTTGTATGGATATTGAGGGCTGTAGAGCACAGATGCTGTCCGTCGGAGCTATGCAGCGACGGGTTCTTTAGTGGGTGTCTAAGAACACCCTTAAAACTAGATAACACGGCTAACAGGGTAGCTGCAATGATTGGAGGCTCGTCTCGATGTAGTTTGGCCACAAAGCATGAATTGAAATTATCCAAATATATTTTTATGCAGGATTATTGTCTTAAGAGACATTGTTAATTCTTAATTTTCCAAGTTAATTTGTTGTCAATTAGACGAGGCAAACTCCACTTTCATAATCATAGTACACGTAGAGACTTTTGATATTAATATTTGGTTCATTCTATATCTATAATTAAAATAAAATGTAAGAATTTAGGGATAATTGAGGTGCTGTTATAAAGATTTCTACTATAATAGGAGATGATCGTATTTCTGTACTTAAAAAAAAAAAACTTGACCGAGCAATAATTAGTATTGACGTTTAGAAATAGTCTTATTCACGGTTTAAAAATTGTAAGTGTGAAAGATTGATAATGGACATTAACAAGTGTTGTAAAAAATATCGTGAAAGTAAGTATTTTAAAAAACATAAGTTATAAGAAATGTACGAAATTCTAATATTCTTAAATAAGAATGTGTATTGAAATGCGTGCCACTAGCAATATCTGCTACTGGGATTTGCGAGAATTATAAAAGACTATACTAAAAACGCCCGAAGGATTCCGAGCTCTTCCGCCTATAGCCGAGTCTGTGACCAGAGACAACTAAAGACGACCAGTGATTTACGCATTGTGAGTTACGGCGATAGCTAGCATTACGATTTTGTTGTCTGTCTTGAGAGTGAGAAAAACACGAACGGTCGCGAGCCAAAGACCGTTCTAATTTATTCTTTTAATTATTTATTACGCAGCATTACCATAGAAGTTAATATTATTATGAAATTTTGTTACCTAATTGCATTAAACATACGTGATTATTAATTTTAATTTAAAAAAAGGGCAACAATAAATAAAATTGTAGGGATAGTAAAAAATGCGTTATAATAATATTATTTTTAATATAAAAGCAATTTAATTCAATCAGACGAGATGAATGTTCAACAAAATAACGTATTGATTTTTTACTACTAAACAATTGCAATTTTAACCACAAAAAAAGATTAAATTTCTATCAAAAGAGGAATTTCTATTAAAAGATGAATTTTCAGAAAAATAGATAAATGTTTAGCCAAGAAAGATTTCAGTTAAATTCTCAACACCAAAATATGGTGTTTAAAAAAAAAAGTGGATTTTAAATCAAGTAGTTGAATTTTGTACGACACTAAATGAATTCTCAAGCTAAAAATACGAAATTTCAACAAAACAAATTTAATTTTTAATAAGAAAGGATAATTTTTTCACAAAAAAGTTAATTTTAAATGAAGTAGTTGAATTTTTAATCAAAAAAGATTTTAATACTCAATCAACATTAGTTGAATTCAACCAAAAAGATAAGTATCTAACAAAGCAGCTTGATTTTCTATAAAAAAAATGGCATTTTACAAAAAAATAATATGAATTTTCAACCAAATAGTACACTTTTCAACGCAAAAAGAATACTAAGAGTACAATAATACTATTTGGACATTTTTAAAGCCAGGAAGACGATTTTTTTAGAAGCCTTTTGAATTTTCAAAACAAAAGTTCATTTTTTAATAATTCTTGGATAAAAAAAGGATTGCACAAAACAAAAGGGCGAATTTTCTATTCATAACAGTTTAATTTTTGAAAAAAAATTTTTTTTAACAAAATCGTAGAGTTCTTAACTGGCAAAAATTAATTTTCAACAAAAAATTTAATTACTAAATAGGAAAAATGTCTGCTACAAAAATAAAATTATTTTTCATGCTAAATTACGAATTATTGACGAAAAAAGTTATTTTTTTAACAAAATAGTGGAAGATTGAACTTGAAATGATGAATTTTTAACCAAATGTTCAAATTTTTAGAGAAAATAGAATAAATATTAGACAAAATACAAGCAGCTGAATTTTAAACTCACTAAAGACGAATCTTTTTCACAGACAGTTCAATTTTCAACGAAAAAGGCCATTTTTAAATAAGAAGGATGACTCTTTGACAAAAAAAATGAATATTAAAACAAAAGAACGAATGTTTTATTCAAAACAGTTTAATTTTCGAAAAAAAGATTAATTTGAACAAAATAGTTGAATGTTCAACTTTCAAAGATGTGTTTTCCACCAAATGTTCCAATTTTCGAACAAAACGAGGTCAGAATCTAGCTAAAATCCAAATAGCTGAATTTTAAAGCTGAAAAAACTGATCTTTTTCAAAGACAGTTGAATTTTTAATAAAAAAATAAATTACAAACTTTCAATGAAGTACATGATTTTTTAGACAAAATAGTATAAGTTTTAACACGCAAAGATTAATTTTCGACAATAAATGTAATTATTAAATAAGGAAGATGCTTTTTCTACCTAAAAATATGAATTTTCAATGCAAAAATACGAATTTTCTACGAAAAAGTATGACTTATTTGACAAAATAGTTGAACTTTTAACTCGCAAAGATGAATTTTTGCGCCAAACAGATGAATCTTTTTAGAAGACAGTTTAGTTTGACTTTCTGACCAAAAGAAGATGAATTTGCAGTACAAAAGGACCGAAAGTTATAAATGCATACAATTGCAACAGATCACAAATGTCGACTTTAAAACCTGAAATTTTTGACCCAGCGCTATTATTTTCTCACAAGTAGTGATACATTTCACTCGTTTAGTATATAAGATCAGAAAGAATCACAAGTCTCAGCGAAATGCGTGCGATTTATATAGTTATAAGATAGGTTTATATATGCGTATAGGTATTAGTATAGGATTCGTAAACAAACTTCATCGTAGCCAGTATAGTGGTTTAGAAAGATTGCGAAGCGTTTGTACCGAAATGTACAACATTTTATTTCACTTCTTTCAAACTAATTTTCGCTATTCGAATCCATTACAAAATCTAATACTGCGATTTAGAAATACTTTAATTTTTTATGTGTAAGAGTCTAATATTCTTACGATTTATTCTAATCAGAGATATTAGTCTGGTATTTTCATAGTCACTATTTGAGATTTTCTAACCTTACCTCGATTATCCCTAAATTCTTATATTTTATTTCAATTATGGATATGCGATAAAAGAAATGTTAATACCAAAAGTCTCTCCGTGTATGAACAATAAATTAAATTATGCTTCATCAGGTCTTTTTAAATAGATTTTCTAGTTTGAAATGATGAAAGTATAAGCTTCTAAAGCTCAATTTTAGGGCTTTCCTGAATCGACTTCATCGCTGTCATTATTTATCGAACTCGAGCAATTACAATGATACTCTAAAGTTATTAATTTTACTGAAGAAGCCGGTCATTCTTGGCACCGCCCGAAGGGAGTTGCACAGAAGTTGCTTGCTGCAGGTGGCGCGAATGGTCAATATAAACTCAAAATGTAAATCATATTGCTAAAACCGAGTCTCCCTCCCTTTGGTATTAAATACAATACTGCAGCGGTCTAAGATGGCCTTTATATTAGTTTTCACGGGTTGCTTGATTCGATTTGCTTATTAATTTCTACTGAAGGACTGAGAGTGATTGTTTCTGGATCATCTTTAAGTTTCTGGTTGCTTGTAATATTTAAAATAAAGCAAAATGAAAATCCACGCCTTAAATTTATAATTATTATAATATAAAAAAACTAGTAATGGTATTTCATTTGAGTTTATGGTATATCTTTTCCTATATATCTAATAGATTCATCTTGAATCAGATGGATTAAGCTAGATACTTTCAACGCATTGTCAGATGAAAATACAGATTTCGAAAAACCTTCTTGATCTTAATTCTGTCTTTATAGTAGTACAAAATCAATAACCAAATAAAAGCCCTGGAACATAAGAACCAGGGCGAGCATACAACGTGGGGAGTCCATGCTGAGAGCGGTCAGAGAGATTCTGAGCGAGTGCACAGCGGCGGCTGATTTATTTTGACGTGACCGATGTGAGGCCGCTTTCTGTTGACTGCATTATTTAATGGACCTACCCCTTCTACCCCGATGCATGAATACTTTGCTTTGCCTATCTACGATCTGCCACGTCCAGCAATCCTCCTTCACCTTTAGTCTCTGATTTCATAACCAACCACAGATTCTTTTCTACTTTGGTTACCTCTCTCCCCGTTCACATTTTGAACCAATATCGAATCTTCTCTTGATAACAATCGACATTCGGCTTCTGTTGTTGACGGATATAACCACCGCCGATTTGGTAAGTTTATGCGACAAGAACCAATTCGCGTATTTTTCCCTAAAACAACGGGAGAGTTAGGTGGGGAAAGAATAATACGGTGGCGGGAGATGGGGGCACGTCCCTTAGAGACACTGTAGAACACTGACCCCCCTCTGTGGTACGGTGGACAATTACTATTCTGTTATAGGCGAGAAAATGGTAATCATCTGGCTTTGAAGATTACCAAATCATCAAGAAAAAAATGCTAACGTTTTAAGCAAAAAGTTATTTGAAATTTGAAAGTTTTCTTCGTAAATGTGTTTAAAGACGTTAATATAAAAATGTTGTGTGCTTTGCGAACTGAAGAAAGTTAAAAAAAGTAAGGAATTTCGGGGACATTTAAAAAGAGTCAAGGTAAGAGCATTATTATTCATGCAAAAGGCAATATGAACAAATTTAAGGTTTAAACTTTTGAGAAATAATCAAAATTGTTGCTTCAAATTACAAAAATGTATAACTGTCCCATCTCAAGTTCTAATAAAGATATTAAAGCGATTCAAACTCCAAACATTTTTATACTTTTTGAAAGTAAGTGTTAGAAACAAGCGGGGGGTGCCTTTTTTGCTGTCAGTACGAAGAGGCGTGAATCGCTGGGCAAGAGTTCAGCAGCATGGGTCAAAGAAAGAAACCAGCAGTATAGGCAGCAAAAAAAGGGACCCCAATGTTTTCTGACTCTTGCTTTCCTACAAACAAAAAAATGTGTAAAAATATTGCGATTTGCCAGAAAAAAATCACATCTTTCATGCAGATCGTGAATAATTACAAAGCCCTTACGTTACAGTTTGGAGTTTAAATCGCATTAATCGCACTGCCTGTTGTATAAAAAACAATGTTAAACAATGTTAAGCTTCAAACCCAGATGCCTACCATTTTCTCGCTGATATTAGCTGTTTGTCGTTAAGATCCTATGTTCTCTATCTTCAGTGATTGAGAAAACTAATACGCCCCAGTTTATGATCAATTTACATGGTATGCCATTTTTCAGGTATTCATAAAATATACGTAACCTATACATTCGATTTTCACTGTATTTGTAGGTTTTCCTTTTATGTTTGCTGTCATCATTCGCTTCTCGATAAAAAAAAATGTTTTTTCACTAATAATACTTTAAAGTTGTTTGCTTTCATTCCCTAACTTGATCTTTATAGATAACACATACATCCCAGGATCACGCAAAAGTGAAAAAGTGTTTGCTTCAATACTACGTAAAGTAAGGACACATCTAGATATTAAAACTAGATATGATAGCTGTCGCATAGTATGGTAAATCTTAACATCTAACGTTCTCCGCGTTTTTACATTAAAAATTATTAACATTAATAATCGTTGGTTAACATTATCCAGCATGATAATTTTTTACTGCTAAATTAGATTGGACTGGGATTTGAATCTACTACGTCCTTATCAAGCATGAACAAAAAATATAGGTCCTACTTGCTACCAAAAAATGGGATTAAGGCCGAATATGTGGTTTCTCTTTTTACGACCAGAACTCTCTTTGACTGAAGCACTGTCGACTTCACCAATACATTATATCAGAAACATCTTTTCTCAGATGAAGGGCTAATAATATGTCCTGGATCTCGTGATGATCATCAAGACATCTTATAATAAGATTTAGTTTTAAAATCTGAGAATCTTATTTTTCTGACTTAAGCCAGTTGCATGTTCATTAAGGATCAAGGGAAAGGTACTTGCTACCAAGTGTTGCGGATTGAAGCCGAAGGTGGAAGTTCGGTGATCGGTGTGGCGGGTCGGGCAATTCTTTACAAGTTCGCGTGTATCCTTAGTATGCAACGTATGCAGTCGGTTGTTACCGTAGGAGTGGTTTGCCGAGCGGCCAATGGCGAGTGCTCGGGCTAATTCTAGGGTGCCGCCACCGCGCCATCTTTGCGTCATAATGCTGTGTTCGCAGCCCCCTTCGTACCACCCCTCCAGTCAGTCACCGTTTATCCCTACCATTTACCCCCCTGACCATCGCTTCGTCGCACGAGAGGCGGTGGGCATGGGAGAGGTGGAGAATGAATTCAAAGAGTATGAGAGTAAGAAAGCAAAGACAGAGACAAACTTCTCCATAGTGGGCCCAGAGCAAAGAATGCGAATTGAGAAGGAGTGAGAAGGACAGTTAAAGGGGGTGGGAGGCAGGTTTAAGTCTATGAGAAGAGGAAAAGGGGGACGAAGGGGTTGTCTGCGCCTTGTCTCCCGAGAATCAATCACATAACAGTGGTGCACAACTCCTTACACTCGAGGTACTGTCTTGAAAATGAGACTTGTTTAAGAATCATCTGAAAGACCAATGGAGAATTTTAGAAGTAGAAGTATGCCTACCTACGCACTGCTACCGACTCCCTGTCATGAAAGTTTATATTAAATAGTACGACCTTAGTGCTAAAATTAAGAAATAAGAAAAAAAATTCTGATTCTCAGGAAGTCATTTTAGATTTGTTTTGTGTTTTAAGCTAAGGACATCATTTTTCTGTGATGTTAAAAATGCTGGACATATTTTTAATTCAGGTGAAAAACGATCTATTCTAAAGGTAAAAATCGAGATGTTCATGAGCTTAATTCCACTAGATTTAGTTAATACTATTATTACTGTTCTAGAATGGGGAATTCATCATAAGTCGAACGAAATTTAGCCATATCAAAGGACAGAGCATACATTGCATTGCAATATCCGTGCAAAATTTTTCCCATCTTTCATTATTTGAAGTTGGGGTTTGATGGGGCCCCTATCAGAATATCTAGTCTAGAAAAAACTAATGGTGCTCTGTCAGGTTCTAGTGAAGAATTCCATGCTTTGTAAAGGTATAGACAATCTATCTGTACCTAATGGGGCCCCCAGAAAACTCCTAAAATTTTATATTGCTTAAAATATTAATTTTAGGGTTTCTGAATGTTTCATTAAGCAGAAATAATATTTTTATGCGTATTTAAAGCTGTTATTCTCAAAAACTTGATTCACGGCTCTAACGAATATTTTCTTCAGGGCAAGGCAGATATGTTTCAGTTAAAGTTATAGACATTATATGTTAAGTACAACTGGGCCCCGTTTGGCTCTGCGCTTCTCCCTTGCTTTCCCTTTGTTCTTCCAATTTCTTCATCCACATCATTCCCTGTCCATTACCATTCAAAATCCACCTCACACACTCATACACACTCAACTGTCCATCTTCCTTTCCTGTACATCTCTCTATTACATGTGCCTATGAGTCCATTTCGTATCCACATACTCTACAGAGACTCTCCTCTTCATCCATCCAATATTTGTATTCTATCACTCCTTTTCCCATTCTAAACCGTAAACTCTACTCCATTTTTCTTCCTTTTTTATTTTTTTCAGATATCCTGGTTCCGTCAACCTTTTTCGCATCATATACCATCTTTTGTACCTAGAATCCATAATCTTAGCCCATCATTCTTTTCATTGTTTTGCTAATAGTTCTAACTCTATGTCCTGCCATTCCATAACCCCTTCTCGTATATTACAAATAATTCTCAACCTTTCTTCCTCCCATTTTGAATTTCGCAAATTGCCTCTCGCCTCATTCTACCGAATTTCGCCCAAACATGGCTGTATTATATTTACATAATGTCGTATAATAATAAATATTCAATTATAAAAAGAGAGCTAAAATTTGGTGTTTTAACTTTTTTAAGCTGTAGGTTATGAGGATGGATTTTTCATCGATTTTCAGCTCTTCGCTTTAGCGCAATGGTTAAGATTATCGACTGCTAGGCGAAAGATTTAGGTATATACTTTGTTCACCGAGAGAATAACCTACAGACGGGCTTCTTTACGTATTTGGGCGGGGATACTGTGAAAGAAGGAGTTGTTTGGACGGAAGTGTCCAATATTGAAGCAGGCACTCCACTTATTATGATGTTCAGGGAGCGTGCGGGTCAAATTTCTTTAAAAAGGCTTCCATAGCTGCGCAAAGTGGATGTAATTTGATCAGACTGTAGGTTATTCTCTCGGCGAACAGGGTACAGATGTAGGTGTTCGAGACCCAGTAGCGTTAAATTTTTTATTTGTAATATAATGCTTAAAAATGGAATATATGTACTCACTCTAAAGAGGACCATTAATATTTGAAGTAAAAATATTGGCAATCAATTAATATTTATTTTTCAAATGCCTTTTTTGACATATCGTTATCGCATAGCAGTAGTGGGTGTCAACCAAAATGTTTAAATGCAATTTGAATTTTTTAAATTATAAATGACATTCGCATAATATATAGTCGGATGATGATGAATGGATAAAAGTACTGGCTTCCAGTAGCGTGAGAGCGCTCTGTAAGAGTCCCACAGGGACCCTCCATTTCATTGAGTTGTAAGCGAGCTGACCCACAAGAACGCTACTACAAAATCTAGTAGGACCCACATAGCCTCAGCATTACATTGTCGATGGGGCTCCGACTAATTTCCCCCACTATAGCCAAATTAGATATAGGAGAAACTGGTCAGAGCCCCAATAGAGCCCTTTCGAAACTTCTACACGGGCAGGAATCATTACAAATTATTTTGTAGTAAAAATTGTCCACAAAGCGAAGTCGCAGATCCCCGAGGCCTTCTCCAAGGCCCAAAAAAGTGGCGAGTACTTGGAAGGTGCAATGGCTGGACACATCGTTTCACAATGATGGCAAATAATTAAACTGATTAAAAAGATAGCGGGTGTAAAAGGGCCGAAAATGAGGGAGCAGTGGAGATGTCGGACAATAAAACTGATCGCAGCATGCTTGGGAAAACAAGAGCCATCCACACAGCGCATATATATCACGCATACATTATACAAAGATCGGGTTGCATTGTGTCCATGTGTTTTGGAGAATACGTGCTTGGTTATACGAACCGTGTAACAAACGATCAACACGGCCGAATCGAGTGAACGGTGGAGTAATGAAGATTAGAAAGGAAACGAAAAAATGGTTTCAGAGACAGGCGCAGATTCGCTTGGATTGGCTCGATTGCCTTCAAGTCATTCATTTTTACATCACCACATTCCAGAACAAAATTTAATTATCAATTTGACTTAAGTGCTGTTTGCATTAACCATTATATGTTGCGGTTACATCTAGGCCATCTTTATTATCGCGTAAGTTTAGACCATCAGCAGGGTCGGCGCGTAATAGGGTGCAATATGTGCGGGGCATATGGGCGGAAAAGTTTACCTCTTGGTGGGGGGGGGGGGCAAACTGCACTGAATATAAACGGGCCCAAAAAGGGCCTGCTCGTTAATAGACGACTGATCTCTTAACGCAATAAAGTTTGTCCGTGGGCCTTTGCTCGTGCCTTTATCTTCGGGGATTTTTCGCTTGATTTGTCCTGAATTTTCTTTTGGAATCTACTTATTTCCAGTAATAAATTAATATATCAAGCATATGAAATCGGTAGACATCTTTTTGCCTCCCTTGTCATTTTTGGCGTCCTGGAAGGGAACCGTGATAGCAATATTTTGAATGTTTCGAAGACCATGCTTTTTAATTAAATTACATGAAAGTTCCTTTTTTTATATATTTACATACACGATTCACACATTAGACCAATTTTTTTGAAAAATTAAAAAAAAAACTGATGAATGAAAATAGTTTTGTTCTATTTATATTATTATTTTAGAAAACATTTTTTCATCGCGCTTGCTTATATTTGGTGCCCCGGAACGGAACAGAGATAACAATAATTTTGAGTTTTCACTCAAACATGTTTCAAAGACCATGCTTTTTAATTAAATCATATATTATATAATACAATATAATATCATATAATTCAAAAATTGAACTGATTTTTATAGATGGAAGATTTGACATTGTATGTGAAAATGCATAATGTTCTATCGAAATTAAACTCTTTAGGAGTTTGATTTACGAAAATTTCAATGGATTTGAAAATGGTAACATTTGGAGATTTGTTCCTTTTAAAATTGTGATTCGGTATGCAGAAAATAGAATATCCTGAAACCTACAAGGGGGGAGATATCTTTAGAAAGGGTAGGCTCAATCACTTTTAATGCATTTTTTTAAGTTGATAAAATGAACAGATCATTTATTAATTTTAACATCTTTTTGTTACATTGTTAAAGTTTAAAAAAGCATGTGATTTTTTTTACAAAATGGCGGTCCTTCAGAATATTTCTTCAAGCGTCTGTTCTGAGGCATCGAAAACTGCTGCAGCTGTCAAAATTGTTCCATTTATCTGAAATAATAAAGCTTTTTTTGTTCGATTGCTGATATGTTAAAGGGAAGGATAAACCTATAAAATAATAAAAAAGTTGAAAATTAAAATTTATATCGGCTGTTTAATCGAAGGTCCAAATTTTCGACCATTTTTTCAAGCAGTTTTTGAAAAGACAGTTTTGAGATAATTACGTTTAAAGATTCGTTACGGTATAACTATTAGTTTCAGTGACTTTCCGATCAATCGGCGAATCCGGGTCCATATAATAAACCTTCGGCTTCCTCGAAAAGCTGATTATCTTCGAGTTGCTGCTGTTTTGTACGAATATCGTCACAACTGGCAGTTCTAAACTTTTTTTCACTCGCACTTGCACTTACACCGGCACTTGTACTCTTCCCTAAACTTTCCCCATCCTTACCGGTATATTGATTACCCTGATAATGTCTTTTTACAGATTTTTTGCGAGCTATATTACCTCGCTTTCCTTTAGAATAGTTGGACATTTCTTTATATTAGAAAATTTAACTGCACACGATAAAGGTTGTAGTTAAACTGATTCAACTGCTCAAATGCTTGAACAACGTTCGCTTCTTATACCGGCAGTTACACACTATATACAGGGTGTCCCAGGAGAATTGTCGTTCCTTGTAATAGCGGATAGAAAAAAAAATTCAAGTCGAAAAGTCCCGAAGCATTTTTGGGTCCGATGCGTATTTTGGGTACTAGAGGGCATTGAAAATGCATATAGGTGAACAGTTAGTTGCAAGTGTGCGTGCGATCCCGAAGAGCAATATCTCCTGCAGCGGTAACTTCACCTTGCTTCGAGAATTGAAAAAACAAACAAAAAAAAATGCGATTTGGAATATATTTGCCTGTTTAAATCGGGTAGAATCAAGTTCGATCGAACCATAAAATAACTTTGCAAAAGAATTAGTTTTTATATTTAACATCTAGGCCAGGTTCACAGAAATTTTGTGAGCGTAGCGCAAATGATTTCAGTGAGCCCAGCTAATTCGCATATTAGTGCAACTAATCAATGACTGTCCAAACTATTAACCCTGATTTATGTAAAATTCAATCAAATGTATTGAGCTCTCTCAATTCTTC
>JAAAKG020099926.1:0-15930 GCA_010014905.2 Druon quercuslanigerum | reverse complement strand
TTTTTTTCACAATCTTAAGATTTATCAATATTTTAATAATATTGATATAGACCAGTAGACAAAAAAAATTAACATCTGAAATTAATAATTAAATAATATTATTTTTTATATTTTTGTGTTTTAAAAATGTGCGTTTTTGAATTTAGCAAATGATACTTCCTAAATCATTTTTTTATGGTGAAAAAATACTGCAACGGATTTTTTATTATTAAAAAAATGTTGAGTGCTTCTGCTGGACTCTTTTAAGTATGAAACAGAATTTTTTTAATTTTCAATTTGGGAAAATACAAATTTGGGACAATAATATTCTTTCATCCCAAAAAATTCTCCTTATTTATTTAACAATAAGCCCTAAATTTGATAAAACATCAAGAAATTGTTTGGATATTATGAGGCTTACCATACGAACATTTGTAATTTTTACAAATAATTGTCTGAAATGCTCACTACATACTTTTTCCTGGAGTAATATGCACATCATTTCTTGTAATTCTATTTTCAAAAATTGACATTGGGTACAACTAAATACTTTTTTAAATTTTGATAATAACTTGAGTGATGTATTTCACTCAAAAGAGTATACTGCACGCCTTCTGAATAAGAAAACAAATTAATGTCGATTATTTAAATAAATAGACATTTCATTATTAAAAATCGGCTAGGGGATCCCTAAGTATATTTCCTCAATTCTGTCGAAAATTAGGGACCACTTTGACTCTAAAAGAAAAAATTTGTAGTGGTGTCAGTTAGGAAACTAAATAAAACATTTTTTTGGCCCACCCTATTGAAATAGATTTTAATACATCATGTTCTTTACAAATATCATCAACTTACATCATTACTAGTACTAAAGTTATTAAATGAATAAAAAAATGCAAGCCTAACATGAAAGGTTTCTAATGTATAATGTATAAACATATTCCAGAAAAGGTTCATTTTAGCAAAACGTATGAATAAAGAAGAAAAACATTGGTTGAAGTTTAAATAAAGTTTTTGCCTTAACACATTAATTATTGGTACTATTTCAATGAAACTTTAGACAATATATGGTCACTACCGACACGTTATACTAAAACAATTAATCCATTTTTGTTGCTAGTTTTCCAGCCAATTAAGATTATCTACTATAAATCAGTGTCTGCTGTAGGGTGGTTTTGCCTATGCCTTAGGGCGTAGATAAGAATAACAGAAATAAGAAAAATTAGTCATTTTCTGTTCTGCGCAATATGGTGCTTGAAATTCCATGAAAACTACTTCATTTCCCTTTAATTATATTTTAGTCCCTTACATTCGTGTAGATTTTCTTAAATTCGCTTGAATTCATCAGAACTTCATTAAATTTCCCAGAACTCTCTAGAAATATTTTAAATTTTCTGGAATCCACTTTTGATTCACTTTCAAAACATTTTCACTGTATTGAAAGAATTTATAGAACAATGAATCTTCTTAAACAATGTCAAATTTTGAAATTATTTTTTTCGCTCATTTAATTAGTTGTTTGCTATGCGTCGAAATTATATATCGTTTTTTGTAAAAAAAAAACTGATTTTAAAATATGATAAAGCTGACACGTAGTCAAAAAGTGGACCTCGAATTTTACATTATCTTAGATAAACTATATATTTGAACAATAACGTATGATTGGAATAATTTTAAAATAATTTAAACAAATTCTTTTACTCTTATCATTGATAAAAGTACTCATAATGTCAAGAAAAAAAGTTCATTTCGCGACTTACCTGGAAAAAGTTGAAACAAATTTAAATTGTTTCAAACATGAAAAATTAGTTTAAAAAATGACCGTGTAATTTAAAAATACCAAATAATGATTACTTCTAAAAAAGACTTTCAATAAGCGTTAATAAACAGCAATATTAACTAAAATTTAAATTGGTAATTTACGAGATTTTCTTTAGGGGACCTATAAAAGTGGCTTAACATCATTCACTCTCAAAATTTATGATTGATTCTTATTCTCTAACGAATTCTGAAAAATTTAATGAAATAAGAAATTACTTTTAAAACAATATCGCGTTTAAATATAAGATTCAAGTAAAGCTAACCTTTGCCAATGCTAAGTCAATGGAAAAATTCTTGGTCTATGCGCGACCCCTAAATATTAACCGATATCGTTCAAATTTGAAGGGAATTTTTCTTGGGCAATTAAACGAAATTCAAAACATTTATTAGGAAGATTCGATTGTCAAGACTTTGTTCAGTAGTTCTGAATTTTTTCACATATTTAAATACAATTGTGAAACCTAAACTTTAAAAACTAATAAAGCATGAAAAATAATTTTAAGAGAAAGACTCCCTAACTTGGATATGGTTTAATTTAGATTTATATCTCGACTCTGTGCCCTGTGGCGACGGCTTCGTCGCCACCGAGCAGTCGCTCCAATTAATAATATACATCAAGAACAAACCGAAATGCAATAAAACTTGTATCAAATTATAAAAAAATATAAAATACATGATAAAGAACTTTTCATTACTTAAGACTAACTTAACTTATGAATGAAATACGCCTTTAAAAGTCAATTTTGTATTGCATTTGATTTGCTGACATGTTTTCTCTAGATATTAAGTTTAAACGTGAAATACTGAAATCGAATCAACATCAAATTTTAAGTATTTATCGTAGAATTTGGGTTTGAAAAATGAGATGTCGACAGGAAAGTTTAAATAAACTTGGAAAAACCTCTGAGAAAGTAAAATAGAAAAAAACTTGAATAAAGAACATGGAAAAAATATTTTTTGAACTTTAATTATAAAAATAGTATCCTAGTTGTGAAATTCAGTTTCCACGAATTCTAAAAAGGTCGTTTTGTATTTTAAGTCATGAAATGTAATTTTTTTTAATTATAAAATTTTTACTTGAGTCATCGAATCCTGTTTTAGAATTGTTAAATCAGTCGTAAAATTCCAATGTTTGGGAGCCCAAAGAATATGCGTAAAAAATTTGCTGCCGATTTGTCAAAAAGGGAATTGTGCTTCCCCCCGTTCCTATTTTCACCACTCCTATACCACCCACTCTTGTGAACTGCCTGGAAGCCCAAAGAATATTTGTGCAAAATTGGGTGCCAATTGTTAAGAACCTAATTTTCATAAGGCCACTTGATGTTATATATTTCAAAAACTGTCCCCCATCCCCACTCCAATCTTTCCCCCAATACTCCTAAAACCTGTCCAGAAGCCCAAAGAATATTTGTGAAAAATCTGATGCCAGCTATCTGTCCCACCCCTTCGTATGCCTCACCCTTCTCTTATGTCCAAAAATGTGGATTAGCATAAGCTTCATCTGCTTTAGACCACTGAGTTTGATATATATATATATATATAGTAAATGCTATTTTGCATTAATTATTAAGCAAAAGCTATTATCAATTAGCGATTCGCTTTGCCGTAGGAACCATATGCAGTGCCTAATCTAGACGTGTATAAATTTTCAAGTCGATCTTATGCAACGGTGTGGACGGTATCGATCCTCAACGGCACAAATTTAAATTTTATATAGTAGATTGTTTTGTTATTTAAATAAGGAGCGTAAATTTAGCTCCAAAGACAATTTATCACTAAAATACCCGCAGCCAGATAGCATCGACCATGTCTAAGGCAACGTATCCCAAATATTACGACTCGACAGTAATCTATTTTAGTCTAAGGGACGAATGCCAATGATTCCATCATTCCTAGCACCAGAGGTCAGTAAATTCATTCGTGATAGGGGGCCGTGTGTTTCAATTAATCGCCAAGTTCTCGGGGTCTGGTTTGAAATATGGGCAAGTCGAGTTGTACAAAGCTTTGGTCGTGATTCGTGCTTGATTCGACCTCCTTCCCCCTTCGCTTTACCCACGGCAAACTTTCTGGAATAACTTTTCCAAAGGCCACCTTGATGCCAAACATTTTCGTGTCGAATGACTATGATATATGTATTAAAAATATATGTATTCGGGTGGTTTGATAAAAGTTTCCTTATGGTCGGTACGCAGTTACGTCCAGGATCATATAGACGGATTAATTTCCGAAATGATAAACCCTAGGCGAATTTTTTAGGTTGTAAGACGAGTCCACGGGGAATTTTTGAATTTGGAATTTCGGAAAGCCGCTTTTATAAAAGAAAAACGAATCTAAAGTTGGCGGGTGCCATAAGAGGCTATCCAGAAATTATGTTGCAAATCTTAAGGCTAGCAATAGGGGGTTGGAGTCCCTCGAAGTCACGTTTCAAACCTAGATAACGTCTTGTACGTTACCTGATGATAAATTTGAGCGAATTTCGTGAAAGATGATACTGCAGCAGTGCAGTTCAGCTATAACTCAATAATCTAAAAAATCGTATTTCATATTTCAAACTTCACACTCTTTCTCCAATTTCGCTCTTTTCCTATTTCTCAAGAATTCTTATTTTTTTCACTATTTTCAAGAAACTTTTTCTTTTTTACGTTTTTTGCTTTAATTCGGGCTGAAGTAGTGGCTTCTAACAGTAAAATTGAACTATTTATTGTGAAAAGTTTTTTTTTTTACTTGAAAAGTTTAGTATTATATGTTTGGTTCAGAATTAATGTTGTTTGGTTTAACTTTCTACTATTTGATTGCAAATTTAATTATTTTGATGAAAATAAATGTATTTTGTTGTAAACCCTTCTTTTTTGTCAAAACTTTATCTACATGGTTGAACTTTTTTTTAAATATAATTTTTTTTCGAGGATAACAAGTTTGTATTTTTTCAAAGCGATCTTGGTATTATACCTATATTTTTAAACTTTCTTTTCAATATTAATTATATTTTAAAAAGTTAAAAATTCTAATTAAAATTATTATTTATTAATATATCCATTTTATTCATTTTTAAAACTATTGATTTCAGTAAGAAATTCAGAATTTAACTGTATTTATTATATTTAATATTAAATCATAATTTTGATAATTTACTAATTGATTAAAACTACAGTAGAAAAATGTAAATTCCATTATTTTAAAAATATCGTAATATACTGAAAAATATTAATTTTTGTATTAATTTCTAAACACAATTCGAGAAACTTATTGAACCTAATCACAAACCTAAACTAACCATATATGAATAGTAAGACCCAATATTAGCAACTTCGATATTATGAGCTACTAATTATCAAATAAGAATTTTTTGCCAAAAATTAATTAAATAGAGAAATCTAATTTTTTATAAATGGCTGGATTAATTATTTTTAATTCGGTCTTAAACCGCGGTGCGACTGGGAGCCGAGGTCGTTTTCATACATGGCATTTGTATTACACCCATGCCTCTCTGGATCTGCCGTCTGCATCGATTCGAAAAAAAAACAATCTGACATTGTTTACTTGAAATCGTATAGAATTTTTCTTCATACGTCTATGGAGGATTTAGCTGTTTCAATGAACATTTATCATTTTAATTAAAAATTTAACTAGTACATATCTGGTCGAAAATGTATCTCTTCGAGTAAAAAATTCAAATATTTGATTAATAATCCATGTCTTTCTTTGGAAATTCTATTTTTTTAGTAGAACATTAATCTGCTTGTTTAGGAATTACTCTTTTTAATTAAATTAAAATTAACATACTTGGTTATAAGTTTAATTCTTTCGCTGAAAACTAATTTTTTGGTTTCGGATTGATCATTTTAGTTACCAATTCATCTTTTTGATTAAGAATTTTATTATTCTCTTGAAAATTTGATATTATTCTGGTTTATAATTATTCTTTAAAAATGAAAAAAAAAATATTATGTTTATGGTTGAAAATTTATATTCTTAAATGAAACTTGATCAGCTCTATTATATAGAGAACATTTTGGAATTGAAAATTCAACTGTCTTGTAGATAATTCATAGATTTAGCTTGAAAATTAAACAGTTTTGTTAAAAATTAATTTCCTTGTTTTTGAAAATTAATTTTCTTAACTTGAAATTTAATATCCCATTTTTAGTTACAAACTTATCCTTTTTATTTAGAAATTGAACTATTTAGCGAAATATTCATTTGTGTTGCTTAAAAAGCCACATTTTTACTAAAAAATTCGATGTTTTGGTTTGAAAACTTAATTCGTTGGTTGAAAATTCATCTATCTGTTTTAAACTGTATACAAAGTGATTTTTTTAACTTGAAACTTTCGAATATCTTGAAAAATAAGCACTCTATGGAAAAATGTTATGAATTAAAATTTATTGACTCTGAGGAGTACATACACTGATGTTAAAATCGGTTTCCCTACACCTCCCCTCAGTGGTAAAAAAGCACTTTTTTGGGACAAAAATCAGTTGAGGGATTTTCAACGGATCAGAGCTTTTTTTTTAAATACTCATGAAGAATCGTACTTTAACGTAGAGGTGCACGTTTTTTGAATTTTTTATTTAATAATTTGTTATTTAACTTAAAATTTGCAATTAGTTATATGTGCGATATTCACTTAGCCCCATTCATCGATATTTCCTCACAAAGGTGTAGAATTAGTAAAGTTACTTTTTTAAAATATAAATGTAACTTGTAGATAAATATCCTGTATTTTGTTAATTGTTATAAACAAATTAATGGATATTACTGTCAACTGCTGCATTTTCGGATTTCGAATGTATTATTTACATAAATTTTGTTATAAAAATGTGAAAAATCATTTTTTAATTGCGAACAAGCATTAAATAACAATTAGAGTTAATGGTTTGAACAATTTTTATAAACAAATTCACTTATTTGGCATATCTATGCTTCGAAAAATTTTCTTTTATGTGGAATTATTCATTTTCATCTGAATACATAACATTTTGCATTGTTTTAAACAACTTTTACAAACAAATTAACTGATTACAGTGTCACTTCCATTGCTTATATTGCTATAAAACTTTATTCCATAGCAATATTTAATCCTTCTCTACAAACCGTCAAGTTTGCAGCCATGAAAGAGGTTCATTTTTTTTCTACTTTTTTTTATTTTTGTTCCAAAAAAATGCTTTTTCCCACTGTGCGCCGCCTGGGGGTGAGGGTGGGGGCAAGCTCGAAAAAAAGTAAAAAAAAATTCCAAACGAGAAAAATATCTGAGAAAAATCATACGCATTTTTATCCAAAGAATCCGAATATGCAATGAAAAATAGGGGTTCCCGTTTAAGATTTCGAACTTGCCTCCGCCACCACCCCAGAAGCAGTGTAAGTGCTTCTCAGAGTGATTAAATATTGATTCATCCATTTTTTCTCAGAGTGCCTATTTTTCGAGATATTTGAAAGTTTCAAGTTTAAAAAATCACCCGGTATATTTTGTTAGCAATTCGTCTTTGGCAGAAGATTCATCTTCCTAAGTTGAACATTCATTTTTGTATGTCAACCCTTCGATGGTTTTTTTCCGATGCGCAACATAGCTGGCACACTTGGGTCTTTTTGACCGCAAGCAATAAAGGCTTCCCATAAAGAACCAATTTATTATTTTTAATAGCTGAATTGTTTACACACTCTTAGATAGTAACTTTAAAGATACTTGTGAATTATTTAGTTTAACATTAATTTTAACTATGAAAAAAATATTCTAGAAATTAAACAAAAGCGAAAAGCAAAATTTTTGAATTTGCATGCCTTGGGTCTTTTTGACCCTAGTCTGCCTCCTTAGGGATGCACATTTATCTTTATATGTTGCCAATTCAACTACAGAATTTTTTTTTAATTAAACTTTTTATTTTTAAATTTGTCCTTTTGGATCAAAGGTTCATCTTTTATGGTAAAAAATTCATCTTATTTCGTTGAAAATAAACTGCTTTGTTGAAACTTAAACTGTGTTATAACAAATTCGTTTCTTGGCTCTTGTTAAAAGTTCAACTCTTTAACTTGAAAGTTCAACTGTTTTGCTAAACAATATTTTTCGTTGTTATTGAACATTTTCCCTTTTTAGTTAAAAATTCTTGTCTTTCGTTTAAAAGTCTTTTTATGCGAAAATTCAACTATTTTGTTGAGAATGAAATATGCTTCAACTTAAAATCTCTGCAATTAAAAGCTTTTTATGTGAAATTTAGTGCAGTAGTAACATTAGTTTTATTAAAGTCTGATAATAAAATTAATTTTTTGTTTTGATTCAGCACCGTGCTACGTTACTTCCGGGGAGGGGATAGGTCGTTAACGAGGGGTTCGGAGGAGGAGAAAAAAATTGGTAACCCTGTTTATGCACGCCCCTTACACGTGCGTGTGATACTTCCTCTTCGATCATTACATACACCCACTTCCGGCTGCTTTTGGGTCATGAGTATAGTGCTAGTAGATTCAGTATAGGCAGTATCAGTATCGTTACAATTAAACCCGAAAATAAAGCAATTTTTGACCGTGACATATAGGATAAGAACCTTTTTCATACGGACGCTTGCATATTATATTTCCAGTGAGAAGTTGAGCGGATGAGGAAATTTTTATGTCAGACAATGTTCCTTCCTGTCTATCCACACCTGGTATTTTCTACTTGCAGGCTCAGCTGTTCTTCTCTAAGCAAATTAGGAAGCTTTCAGCTGTACGAGCAAATTCCGTCTGACCCTGGTTGTCCTTAGCTACTAAAAGGAATGTATATCTTGTTTTCACTGTCACTCAAAAGCATTATTTATTGAAGATTTATCATTCTCAATTCTACCTTTATTATAAAAAATGTTCCTAACCTTCACCTGCTTCTTTTATTTCAGCTATTTCATATTTCCATTAGGCAAATCAAAAATGTACCTCATTCGGAAACATTTTGCTCTCCTTTAATATTTGATGCATGATATAAGCATTTCAGTATTCAAAGAGCAGATTACACAAGCAGGTTCATTTTAATTTCCAGAATCATGCAGCTCCACCAGTTACATATAATTTTTATTCGCTTTCGTAATCAGAAAATATTTTCTGAAATTTCATTCAAAGACTTTAGTTTAAATATGGAGTTCAAGCGTACCTAGTTTTTAAATTCTAGCCCCAAGCATAAAATTTGCATATAATATTATAGATGTAATAAGAATTAATTAATTAATTAAAAAGTTATTTTTCGGGAAGTCTAGTGCTTGAATATGGTGATTTTCGAGATCTGCTGAGGTGTGCCTGCTTATTGAGTTTATTTGAAGAGGGCTTTCCAATTAGGCTTATAACATGAAATGGGTGCCGCTCGCCTACGCAGAATCGAGGATTACCTTTGATTTACGACTAAAGCCCGCCTTTTATTCGTCGGCGACAATTAAGTTGGAATTACTTAATTCAGCCTCAAGGTACAATGACTTTATACTAGAAGCTTTAATCGGTGTCCATATCACAAAATTCTAATCCTGATTTGAGATATGTTATAAATTATAAATGGAAAAAATCTTTAAAATGAACAATATCATATGAAATTAGGCAGATGGACGCGGGTGATGTCACAGAATTGTTTGGGACTATTAAATATTCTTTTTCGAGGAAAAATATGAGAGACGCCTTTTTTATTCCAAAATTTGTTTATGAAATTAGGAATAATTGAATATTTAGGTGAATTATAAAGAAATTAACGAAATTCTTGTTTTAAAGTTGCATCTTGAGAGTGAATTTACATAACTAAATTTCCCTTGCGGAATCTTTTAATGTAGTATAAATTCTTTTAATTCATAAAAGAAATTTTAAAAAAAAATAATGCAAAAATGGTGTGCCTTTTGCGAAAAAACTAAAGGACCATTTTCTACAAAAGGCCATCTCGGATTTTTTCAAAATTTTTGTAAATTAACTATAATGTAAGGGAGATATTCTGTGATTTTCAATTTTACTTAACTTTTCCTTTACATACATAAAAAAGCTTATATTTCGTACTAGAATATACATTTTTCAAAATAATTATACTTTTTTAAAAATATTTTTAGTTTCATTTCTTGAACACGTAGGAATTATGCATATTTACAAAATATACAGCTACAAAATTATGAAATATCAAATATTCTAAACTTTTATTCAAACATGGATAAAATTATAATTTTTGCTCTTCTGTTTTGATAATTTTGACATCTTACTTAACTCAATAACAGTAATAATGTAGGGGAGTGGGGCTAAATGTTAAATTTTCGAAACGTTAAATCTGCATTATCTTCCAAGCGTTAAGCGTTGTAGTGCTAAAATTTGTACGAAATGCGGACGCTTACATATATCTCCAATGAAAAGTTGACTAGACGAGGAAACGTTATGTTAACAATGTTTCTCTCTGTAAAGCCACACTTAGTATTTTCTACTTGTACTCTCAGCTTTTCGTTAGAAATTTATGAACTTAATGTTCATAATTTTTCCATATAACCAGCTTCTTATGGTGGCTTTTTATTTTCTTAACTCCCTAAAGAATTTTGTTGTTCTGCTGTAAAAGTTGATTACTTCTGAGAATTCTTCTTAAGTAAGGTTCTTTGTATGAGGTAAAAGAAAACTTAAAAATTTCTTCATGTAGTGACTCTGGGGTGCTGCCGAGATCTTGGAGGGATTCGCAATGAGGATAAGGGTATCAGTCACTTAGTAGAATAAAGTTTGGTTTCAACTTTCAAGAGAGAATCTTTGACTGAAAAGGAAACGTGTTTCTATTGAGAAAACCTAGATCACAAGTCTTCTCACGATTTTGTTAGAGACGTGATCTTTTAGTCGTGGTTTGGCTCCACCGTTCAAAGACTATTTTCAAACATATCAACCCCGTCCATTAAATATTTTCAATTTTAGACAATTATTAAAGATTTTTTATGCAGTTTTTGAAAACATAGAAATCAATCAACTACTATTAGTTTTTTTTACTCAGCCAATTCTTAAATTTAAATATATAAGCTGCGTCTAGTTTTCCCGAAATTCCGGGACGACTAGATAAGCTGCTGCAAAATATTTGAATACTTCTAACGAATTGCGGGACAATAATCATATATAATATTTTTGTTCAGATAATCAAACCGTAATCTAAAATTCTTGGAAGTTATTAAATCTTCTTAAAATTATAATGATTTCGTTTAGAAATACCAGCTTATGATTTTTCAATAAAAATGTGAATATTAGTAAAAATTTCAACTACTTCCTCGAAAATTCATAATTTTGTATCAAAAACATAAATGTTTTGTAGAAAATTCGTTTTGTTACTTAAAAATGCGTTTGTTCTTCGATTTAAGATTGTTTAAGATTGTTTAATAATAAGATGGTATGAGGATTGAAAATTCAAATACCTAAATCTTACGGTAAACAATTCGTCTTTCTGGTTTGAAAATTCAACTACTTTGGTAGAAATTTCATCTACTCGATTTGAAAATTCAACTATTTAGTTCGAGCTTACGCCAATTTGTTTGAAAAATAAATTTTTTTAGTCTTAAAATTATCATTTCAGTTTAAAAATCAGTTTTTTTAACTCTACTAGTTGGTTAAACATTTTTTTAAACATTATTTTTTTTATTTTTAAAGTCATCGTTTTCGTGAAAAAATGTATTTGACAGAAGACTTAAATATTTCTTGGATGTTGAATGGTACTTTGTTGCGGTATAAAACGCAAACAACGCCAAAAATGGTACAAAAATAGTGAATTTAGTGATTCTAAATAATAATCTAAAAAAAGTTAAAGGTTAAGTTTAACTTTAAGTTTAACATAAGTTTTAACTTAGGATATAAAACCACTTCAGGTAATTAAAAGATAATCGACTTCTTAACAGAATTTCGTTTGAGATTTTCGTTACCTATCGAAATCTAAGTATTATATAGTTTTAAATTGGAATCCTTTGAAATTGTAGACTTATCAAATTAAAATTGAAGAAAATAAATATTAGAGAATAGAAAGCATTCATTTCTTTTAGTGAAAGTTTTTTAATCTGTATATTAATATTAATACAGTGCTGAAGAAAATATTCTTTAGATTTTTTGATAACCTGAAATACGTAATTCTTACCAGAAAACATTAAGATTGATTATTCAATCAATCTCAATCTGTTTTATAAAAAAAACAAGAACAGAAATAATTCCTTCCGCAAAAAATATTGGGATCGATTAATCAATCAACCTCGATATTTTAAGTGACAAAGGTAGTACATATTTCAGTAAAATCTACAAATATAAAGTACGTTTTATTAAATATAATGAAATTTCAAAAAATCCACAAAAAAGGGTTTTCGAGAGGAAAATAAAATCGAAATTAAATGGAGATATTTTCGTGAGCTTTTGGGATTAATTGTGACACAATTAATAAGTGGATTTTATGAATTATTGAACTTGCTCGCATCCGCGTAGAGATTTCCAGCATTGTGTGCGGCTTGATAAATGAAATTTATGAGTTGTTACATGGGTGTAACACTTGGATTTTGGGGCGTGAAGGAAATTTCAAGGTTTATAGTGATATTGCGTGAGGAGGTGTGGTTTTATATTATATTACAACTAAGATGTGAAAATTGATAAATTTTTAAAAAGAAAATATTCTGTTTAAAAAACCTCTCCTGAATTCTATAAGAAATAGTAAGTTCATATATTAATAATTTTTTAATTTTCTTGAAATTGATCACAAAGTATGATGATTAATTATTAAATATGAATATAATTAATTGTGATAATCTACGCTTATGTCAGAAATTTGAATCTGAAATAAAATAAAAACTGCATAAATCTAAAAAAACGAAAACTAGTTAAACTAAGTGAGAAAATAATAATTTTATAAAATTATTGAAATTTAGTAAACAAAAATTAAACACGCCACCTTAGAATCAGGTTTCACTGATAAGCGTGGGCTAAAGTTTTAACCCTAGATATAATGTTTTGAGGTTGTCTTTGGGGAGTATTTTCATCGGGTATGAAAAAAAAAATCGTAAGACACCCATTTAAAATAAGTTGATGTTTTTTAAAAATAAATTTTCACTAATAAAAACCTTCAATTTTGCTAACTATAAAATTTCCTACGTGCTTAATATTGATTGACTTTTCACTTCTTTTTATATGTTGAAAAATGTATCAACGCCGTCAGTTTTTTTTAATTCTATGTTTCTGGTTAAGTCTTTTTCTTTTTAAATAGTATCTTGTGCTTTAGACATTCTACATAAGAGTTGTATGAAGACGAAGTGAAGTAGATTTCTTTATCTTTAAAAATAATATAAAAAATTTATTATAGTTTTTAACAAACATAAGTAATAGTATCTTATAACAGGCAACCTTTTTTGTAATTCTTTTTACAAATTAAATAAACGAATTATAGTAATGGCTTTTTAGTGTAACCACCCAGTGAATTTCTCATTTACAAAATTTATCCAAAAACCTATGTATTTGTATTGATACATTAGAAATATATAAAGCAACAAAAAGCAGCCTGCAATAAAAGACTACAATTTATGTTCTGTGAGATCTAGAATCAACTACTCCTTTTTAGTTTTAAAGATAATTTAATATACTGTAATTCCTCTTGAGGCAACTTTCATGTGGATGTACAGGGTACAAGATATTATTCAAAAAGACTTTTTTTACTTAAAATCTCTTTAAGGTATAATATTTCAAAACTATGTATACTAGAATATCCTTTTTTTAAATATTGGGAAATTTCTTAACTTTTTTTTTGCTCTTTAGAATGAAAATGCTGATGCCTTTCACACATTTTTTAAAATATAAAAGGGATTTAAGCTTTTTTAATTTTCCTTTGAGTTGTAAAATAAAAATCCCTAAAACAGAATATGTAAAATATTCGGAAATAAAGCAAGTAAAAAATGGTGTGTGTTAGCCCTATTTTTATTTCTGATGTCATAAACTACGTAGGAAAATACGTCATAAAAAACGTCGTAAAGTATGTCTATAACAGCGCAGAATCCTACGTCATAAACTACATCGAGATTTGGGATATTAAACAATGTAATTTCCTACGTTGTTTTAAGCATAGTTTTCTATATAGCTTGCGATGTCATAATTTTTACTTGCGGGCAGAAATATTAGTTAGATTCCTTTTCTTCTGTAACGAATGATTGTCAATTTGGATTGAAAATCCAAAAGTGTATAAAGTAAAAGTGATATGTAAGAGCTTATTAGCCTGATATTAAAGTTTCCGCATAATTAATAATTTATGTTTATTCATTGTTTTTATTTTTCTCGAAAATATATTTTAGCATATAGGCCCTTTTTGACGTTTAACTTTAATTTCGAATTTGACTTATTTATTTAAGTTTCTGATTAACATTGCCGAAAAATGAATAGCTTGAATTTGTCAATCGTTGAAAATTGTATAGAAATAGGCTCAAAATTATATTTATATTCAACTAAAAAAATATTGAATGTCAGAGATAGAAGGACTAGCTCTGAGCCAATCTCGTAATCTCAATGTGAATTGAATCCTACATTGTCAACCGTCAATCCCATTTCGTCGTTATCCCTTCATCCTGGGTCCTTTATACGTGTATATTGTGAATGTATTATTCTCTCTTAGGGCGCTTTTTGCCCGGGGATAATACTCCAGGATTTTGGATCGTTTCCAGGAATTCGGAATAGTTTGGCCGATTTAATCCCAGACTCACAAGACCACTCAGCGAAATTAGTCCTGATGTTCAAGCCTGTAGACTCTAGGTAAGGCTTCTAGATTGACTATTTTCTGGAATTTGCCAATTTAAATTATGACCATAGAATGGAATCCAAGCGACAATCTATCTCCAGAATGGCGTCGTGTGTTTAGCCATTCGTGACCAATTGACGTTAATGAGCTCTAAGAAGCCCTAGGGTGAAATACCACAAAAATGATACATCTTTCCTCTGCCTCTGGCAAACTCTGATCTAGATAGTCGCGAATCTGGAGGATGAAATTCGGATTATAGAAGAGTCAACAAACCAGAGGAGTCGAGTGCAAATACTGTTCAGGGTGGGGAAGAAAAATGTTTGATGGATACGAGTCTGCGAAGAGAATGATTTTTTATTTTTGCTAGAATGAAATAAATTTAATCAAGGAAAATAAACGATTTTAGTTTCAATAAATTAATAATAATTGTGACAACTAGAACTAATTTTTCTAGTGATCGATGTTTTTATGAAAAATGATTTTTTAAAGCTTACGTTTAATCCTGTGTTAGTTTATCAGTATTTTATATCACTAACAGTTCATGAAAATAGTGTGAATGAATAAAGATATTTTATTTTATTTAATGGTGTAGTGAATAAAGAAATTAGAGCGGATTTACAAAAGCTTATTTTAGCAATCACATATTTCGCTCACCTTTCAAGCTTTAAACTCATGAATTAAAAATTTTCGCGAATAAAAATTATATGAGATCATAATGTATACAGATTTTGTCACAAATTAGGAATAATATATTAACATTATAGAAATAATTTACCAGAAGAGTCAGATTTGAAATTTTTTTGCAAGCTTTTATTTAACTTTTTGTGTATGGTTGGAGAATAAAGTTTAAATTTAAGTTCACCCTTCCCCATTTCCCATCCTTGATTATTATACTTGTGATTTTCAAAAGTATTTATTGCTATTATTTTCCTAATATTAAGTTCGGAGCACTTATGAACGATGTCAAAAAGCTGACCACTTTAAGTCACAGTCATTTTCCACTTTTCTTTTGAATAATAAAATTTTGCTGAAATTATGTCAGAAAAGTATCTATTATCATGCAAGTTTTCCAACCTGAAAATGAAATTTTATAATTAAGAAGATTGTATTATGTCTATGTCTAGTCATCCAAAAAAACTGAGGAGTTCGAGGCACACACATTTAAAATTACAGGATGCTTTGAAATGCTGCAATAAACGTATAATAAATCGTAAAAATAGTCATTTTTCCCGTATTTTTAAGTAGTACTATCTTCTGCGTATGATTTCAAGAGATTTTTAAAAATGTAAAATTTTCATCAGAGAAGGTTAGATTTGTGTGAAATGTGACCCCCCCCCCCCCCCCCCCCCCCCCGCTCCACCGTCCACCGCAGTTCTCTGGCTTCTCACCCCTTAGGACGTTCTGATTCCGCACAAGATGAGAGCACTTCTTTT
>JAAAKG020099915.1:0-15930 GCA_010014905.2 Druon quercuslanigerum | reverse complement strand
TATTATTTTTTAATAAAAGCAGTTTTTTTCGTTTAAGGCATTTTTCAATTTTTTTAACTATTTATATTTGTGTGATTTTTTTTTCATCCCACATAATGCAAGGTTTGTATTTTCTGGAATTAATGGCACACTTAATAAATTTTAGAAGTCATATTTTTCGTAGAAAACGGTTTGCACCTGCCTGAAAATTTTTAATATGTTTACATTTTTATTTATTCAAATGTGGAACGTTTAGTGTATTCTTGAACTAATTACAATTTATGAATGATATAAGAAATATTTTTTGATTAATATATTGTTAAATAAAAGTTTAATATAATGCTAGTTTTTTTAATTCTATTTACACCATGTCGCTTATTATAAAAAAGTTATACCTCAATTCTTCAAAAAAATTGTTTGCTTAAAAAATTTTTTCATTACACATGTTATGAATGCACAAATTAACTGCGTCATTAATCCCAAAAGAAAAAAGAAACTATTCATAATATTCTAATAAAATAAATTGTTTAAGCAAATAATAATTGTTGGAACGATTTAAGCATAGCTTCTAAAGGACAAAATATCTTAATACAAGGTTTAATTTAAAAAGCTCTGACAAAGTATATTTCAAGATATTTTAAAATATATGAGCACTATCGATTACTTTAATTATTAAATAATAATAAAAACGTAATTTTTTATGTCTTGAATTTGTCTCTAAAGTCAATGAATTGTAACAGAAATCGATAATTTGAATAACATTTCAAACAAATGTTTGTTTTATTTTCTTATGCTTAAAATTCAGGGCATATTCAGGTACAATTAATGTGGGTACTATATTAAATTAAATTTAAATCGCTTTAAATCCCTAATTTTCAAGTAAAAACATTGCAATTTTAACAAAAAAGATGAGTTTTTAACCAAATATTTAAATACTCTGTCGAAAAAGACAATTTTTCAACAAAATACATGAATTTTCAACCAAACAGTTGAATTTTTAACTAAAAAAGATCAGATTTCAACAAAAATGAAAGTTAAATTTTTATTTGAAAAATTAATTTTTTTAAATAAATGTTCAGTAAAAAGTAAAATAGTTATATTTTCGGTTAAAAAAAATGTTAACCAAACTGATGAATTTCCAATTTTAGTAATAAATTTGTAATTGGAATAGTTATATTTTAACCCCAAAAAAAATATTTCCAATTAAAATGACAAATCTTTAACTGGAATAATTAAATTTTCAATCAAACAGATGAATTTTCAACCAAGAAGTTAATTTCGGCCAAATAAGACGAATTTTCAGTTCAAAAATATAATCATTATACCGAAAAGTAAATAGTTGAATTTTTATTTTTAAAAATTAATTTTCAACCAAAGAGATAAATTTTCAATAAAATTGTGTATCTTGCACCAAAAAAATTAAGGCGACTTTTGAACTTGAGCTGAATTTTCAACAAAAAAAATTTTTTTGGTCAAGAGGAAGAAAAAGTTGCAAACAAAACTGTTAATTTTTAAGCAAAAAGATTAACTTTCAACCAAGAAGATTAATTTTCAACTAAAAGGGACAAATTTACAACTAAAAACTATCAATTATCAACCAAAAATAGAATGGTTAAATTTTCACTTATAAAAATTAATTTGAAGCAAAAAAAATTAATCTGTACAAAATAGTCAAATATAAGGCTACTTTTGTAAATAAAGAATCTTTGTTATTCAATTTTATATTGAATTTTATTTATTAAGCAAGCTCTCGAAAAAACTCACTGACTTAAAAAAAATGTTTTGACACTTCCAGGTTTTTTCAGAAATATAAATAAGAGAATTTAAAAAACTGAAATTTTTATCACCTTTCTCATAAAAAGTCAGAAGTGAATAATTAATAATGGTTGAGTAAGCAGTTTAATAATGTTTAAACAAATAATATTACTCCTAACATTAATTAAGTATGTCATTAGTTCAAGAATGAACTACCTTGTAATGATTTAACATTACAAAAATTTAAGCAAATAAAAAATGTTTAAACAATTACAAAATGTCTTGAACCAAAAATATTCCTTCTAAAATTCATTAAGTGTATCATTAATTCCATAAAATACGAACTTTTCATGAACTGGTAGGAAAACAAAAATGGAAAAATATCAATTGCTTACACATTTGGAAAATAACTTCACTAACATATGATTCTCAAAATTCACTGTCTGTGTCGCAAATTTAAAAAAATACGATTTATAGGGAATTAAAATTTTTTTAAACAAATAATAATTGTATAAATAATTTGACATTTCTTTAAAAATATTTCATCATCATTCCCCACATACAACAAATTCGTGCTGAATATATTTTTAAAAGCTCCTCTCGTTATTAACAAGTACCCCCCCCCCCCATTTGTCCGAAAACTGAGCTTTTAACACTTAAAATCCCATATTAATTTCAGAGGCTAGGTGCATCTCTTAATATTGAAGAATCTGAAAAAAATCCATTTCTTTTTTTCTGGAAAGCTTATAAAATGAGGGGGGGGGAGCCTTGCCCTCTAAAAGTTTTTTTGGGCCACCCGAGTGGCACTCATGCTTTCCTTTACGTTGATTCGCTCCCCACTACTACATGCGCCGATGCTTTCTGCGCATAAGCGTTCTTGTAAATAACAGCTTTTAGTTTCCGGTTAAGTTTGGGCTACGTAAAAGAAGTTCTGTTTTATCTCTTTCTGGATTCAAGTGAATATTTAATGGTTAAAATCTGTAAGTGCAATTATTCTCGGATAAATCCAGATTTCATTTATTTGACTTGTCATGAACTGACATAAAAATGTACCGATCAAAGAAATTCGAAAACAAACCGGAGTGTGTAGAATGTGATTAGAGTGGCTGGAAAGACAACAATGATAACGACAACAAATAGAAGACCGTCGCGAATTTTGCAAAAGACGTCGACCAAAAAAGCAATTTTCGAACCACACGGGCAGATTACGTGACTAAAAAACGCAAAAGAGACGAACCGGCGGTCATGACGTCTCATAACGAAAAACGAAATTTTTTACATCCTTCTGGGCGCCCAGATTTATGAATTCGGTGGACTTTAATTTAAAAATAGTTCATCATTTTGATACCTTTGGCAGCCACATTTCTTCGTCACTTGTTTTGAATGAGGTTCATGATGCAAAACTAATCGTAGGTGGCAGCACCGAGCCGAGTACTAGACCCTCTGTCAATGAGATACGAATTTCAATGAAAGAAATTTTGTGAATAAGTATAAAGTGTCATTTTTTAACGTTTTTTATCATACAGAAATCGCAAAAGGTTCATAAATTCCTTTATGGCTGTCGCTTTCAAAGTGAGGTTAGGTTTACCATAATTCAACATATATCCCATTGTATGAATAAGTTCTAATTAAAGTATGTCCCCCACATTTGGATACAGATTTTTTTAAATTAAAGGTCAAAGCATCGTCAACTATAATTTGGTGTTTGAGAATGCTCTTTTTTAAAAACTCCTTCGTCCTTAACGGACACATTCCCATCACGTGTCTCGTGTTTCGCAATCGATTTTATCCAAATTGTGAACTAATGTACATTATATTCGACAATTTTAGGCCAAATATATTGTATTCTCATTTTTTTTTCGTCTACCGGGTCGCTTTTTCCAAAAATTTAATTTTTGGAATAATTTTGTACGAGTAAAAGAAAATCTTCAAGTCGTATCAAAGAAAAAATTATAAATATATTAGTATTTTTAATGAACAAAATTAGATTAAACAAAATATTCGCAATTTTTTCACAACCTTAGCTTACATATGTTAACATTTTTAATAAAAACCTGATGAATTTAAAAAAAAGGTTTAGAAGAAGATTTACAATACTAAACATTTTTCTCTTATGTTATGTTACAGATTTTCTTTTCGTTTAAAATTGCTACTGTTAACAATAAATCATTATATTTAAAATCATATTGACAATATTTAAACAATAATAATTATTAGTATTTTTAATAATAAAAAATTAGATGTCAAAAAATATTTACAATTTTTCAACAACTTTAGGTTACACATGGTAAAATTTTCCATAAAAAAGATGATTTTAAACAAAACATATTAGATTTAAAAGAACATTAGATTTTTAATCCGGAAAATGGCTATTGCCAACAAACAATTATTATAATAATGAGATCATTTATAATATTTAAACAATAATAGCTTGTGTTTCTATTTTTGGCCGGAAATTTATATTTTTGATAAAAACTGCAACGGTTTTGATTGTCTCTATATTGTACAAATTGCACAAAAATTATATATATATATATATATATATATATATATAAATTCTGAACTCAAGACATTTTACATAATAGCTACTCTAAAATACAAAATTTTTGTATTAATATTAATTTTATCTTTTAATTTAAAAATTGCCTAAGACAATACAAAATCGCGCGCATGTTTTCTTGTGCTACCAAAGATCATATGCAATATCTTTGACAAAAAAAAGAAAAAGAATTCCCTTTTCTGAATGTTCCAAATGAAATTATTTAAAAATCAAACCTAGATATGTATAGAGATGGCTGAGAACTTTTGCTGGTTGAACTTCGGTTGGAGCAACTTCAGCGATTGTTTGAACATGAATATCGTGCTGAGCAATTTTTTCTCTAATTTCTGCATCTTCTGCAAGAATTACAACCTGGACCACAACATCGGGTTTCTTTTCGCTGCAGAGTCTTCGATTCAGAGGATCTAATTCACCAACTGCTAAAAACCCCTAAAAAGATTATAATTCTTAAAGCCAAATGTATTTGAAAATAAACCGTGGTAAGACTGTAGTAGACGTTTTCCGAGCTCGGACTCACTTAGCAGCTTAAAAATAGTGTTTATGGAGGCATAAATTTAGCATAATAGTGGCATGAATTTTTATCAATAATAAACTTATACTATAAATCACGCCAGCTTCAGATCCACTAGAATGATTTTTAAAAACCGCATAAATGACATAAGTTGCATGACATTTTGAAAAATCTCTTCTCTCGGCCATAAAGAGTCAAAGTTCCACATAAAGAACTTCAATTTTTTTTATCGAAGAAAATTAAATGAAAAGCCATATGCACAGAAAAATTGTAAAAAATAAACACAATAGTATTGTAAAGAGGTTTAACCACTTTTTTTTTTTAATTTTTGCATATTAAAGCACATGCTCTAAAATCACTAATATTACCAGTATACTGTAAAAAAATTTTGTCGAATTTATATTTGAAAAAGAAAAATGTGTACATATTTAAAATCTCAACAAAATAGTTCCGTTTGCAACCAAAATGTACAATTTTCAAAAAAAAAAAATGGAATAGATAAACTTTCAGCTAAAAAATTAATTTTCCATGAAAAAAAAAACAATTTTCAACCACAGCGAAACATTTTCACCTGAAATTATGAATATTCAATTAGAATAGTTACATTTGCAATTTAAAAATATAATTTAAAGAAATTGACTTTCAAAAAATAGTTACGTTTTCAACAAGTGATCAAATTTCAATTAAAATTATGAATCTTCAACTGGAATAGTTGCACTTTTAACCAAAAAGATGAATTCTCAACCAAAAAGATTAACTTCGCCCAAAAGAATGAATTTAAATTTAAAAAAGACAATTCTTCAACCAAAAATTGAACAGTTCAATTTTTATTTAAAAATTTAATGTTCGACTAAAAAGATGAATTTTTAACTAAAATGCTAAAATATCCAATTTAAATAGTTACATTTTCATTTGAAAGAAATATTTACATTTTTAAATAGAGAGTTGAATTTTTAACTAAAGTGTTGAATCTTCAACTGGAACAGGTACATTTTAAACAAAAAAAAATGAATATTTAACTGAAATACTTGAATTTTTAAAAAAGAAGATGAATTTTCAAAAAAGAAGATTGATTTTGTACCAAAAAGACGAGTTTTCCAAACTGCTGAATTTTCACGCAAAAAGATGAATTTCCATCTTAAGAAGATAAATTGTTAACTAAAAAAGCAGAAGTTAAATTTTCAGTTAAAACATTGAATTTCAACCAAAGACATTAATTTTTAATACAACGACGAGAAAGACGACTTTTTGACATGAGTGGAATTTTCAGCTAAGAAATAATTTTAAGTCAAGAAGAGAAAAAATTGCAAAAAAACTCTTGAATCTTCAAGCAAAAAATGAAATTTCATAAAAATAAATGAATTTATAATGAGATAATTTAGTTTTTAAATTAACACGATCAATTGTAAACCAATAATAGAATAGTTAAATTTAAAATTAAAACAAATTAAATTTGAACCAAAATATAAAAAAACTAATTTTGACAAAATAGTTAAATACAGTAATATGAAGCTAATTTCGCTAATGAAGAATCATTCATATTCATTTTCATATTGCAATTCAATAAAAAAATAAGGCACGCTCTCGAAAAAATAACCTGGCTTAAAAATAAAATTCCTTGCATTGAAAAAAATTCCTTACTTTCAAAAATTCCCTGACATTGCCAGGTTTTTCCAGGTATATAAAATTTCCCTAGCCATTCCATATTTTCTAGGATTTAATTTTGAAATTAGACTTATTTTGTAACTGTACGATGCAAATATGAATTTTTTCACTTTTTAATAATCGAATTCAAAATTATTCTATTTCGGACGTTTCTGTCTTTTAAAAAGTTCAAACATAAATGTTACAAATTTAAATAGTACAGTTTCGAAAGATTTTTCTGTCAAGAGTCGATAAAAGTGGAAAATCTCATACAATCCGAAACTGAGAAAATAGAGAACAGATTAATTAAAAATATGAAAAATTCAGTTTTCTAGTCTCTGTGGTGCCATTTTCTGGTATGTGACTATATTTCAGATGGTAGACACATTATTTTAGGCAATTTGGGAAAAAATATGCAAATATGTTTAAAGGAACATGAAAAAATAGTCGCAAAATATTTAGATCGTCAATATAAGTGTCAATTGTGGCGTGAGTCCAAGCCCTGTTTTTCTGAAAGATCGAATGAGGAAGTTCGCTTACCTCTTGAAGCAATTTGCCTAAAATGTACAAGGATTGGCCCCACATGAAGGGGCATCTGCCTAAGGTTTCTCTTTCTTGACTACCAGGATCTGCATATTCGGCTGCTACATTGTCAGCTCCAACCGCATACAATTCTGGAACTAGCCTCATTCCATCTTTAGTTTTAATCATAATGTTCTCTAATTTGTTTGTGTACTCTTCGATTAATTCTTTATTTTCTTGGAAGCAGTAATCTAGGATTAAATAACAGAAGAATAGGGGCCATTCGCATTCGATACTCTCGAACATTCTTAATTCCCAGGGCTCATAGTATAATCTGTAAATGGTAATACATATTTAGTAATCTCAATCTTAAATACACCTTTTTCCAGGTGACAGCGAAACTTCTTTATTAAAACGCTGACTTTTCCCTGATCATTTTTTTCATTTTCCCTGATCATTAATATTTAAACACCAGCATTTAAATCTTATTGTAACATTTTTAACCAAAAATCTTGTACGAATGGAATAACAAATTTTAATATTAAAATTTAAAAAATTATAATCTTTAACTAAGAAAGATCAATTTTTAAAAAATAGTTCATTTTTTAACAAAATATTTTAACTTTCAACAAAATAGTTAAATTTTTAACCAAATGGTTCGATTTTCAAACAAAAAAATTAAGCTTCAACCTATAGCAGTTACATTTCAAATTAAATAATTGAATTTTTAAGAAGCCTGTTAAATTTTCAACAAAAAAATGTTGAATTTCCACCTGAAAAAGATAAATTTGCAACCAAAGATAAGAAAGTAAAATTTTCCAACTAACAAGACGAATTTTACACTAATAAATATTAACTTTCGAGCTAAAAGGCGATTTTTCTGCAAAAAGTTGAATTTTGAAACCGAAAATATGAATTTTTTACAAAAAATTTCATTTTCAACCAAATAATTTCATTTTTAACAAAAAAGAGGAAATTTTAGGAAAACAGTTAAATTTTCAATCAAAGAGATGAATCTTGACGAAAAAAATGATTTTTTAACAACTTGGTTTAACCTTTAATAAGGTATTTCTGTTTGCAATGGTAGGTATTTTAACCAAAAAAGATTTTATTTAAAAAATAAAACAGTTTCCTTCAAAAATATGAATTCTCATCCTGCAAAGATGGATTTGCAACCAAATGGCCGAATTTTCAACAAAAAAATGCTTACTTTAACCACAAACAGCTGCATTTTCAACAAAAAAATGGAATATTTTAGAAGTCAGTAAATTAAAAAAAAAATGAAATTTCAATCTAGAAGTACAAATTTTGCCAATGCCGATGTCTTTTTAACAAAACACTTGAATTTTCAACAAAAAGAACCTTATTTTTAAACGAACAGTTGAATTTACAACCAAATATTTTAACTGACAACCAAGTAGTTCAATTTTCAAATTGCAAATATGAATTCTCAACCAAAAATGTATTAGTTGATATTTTAATCAAAAATTTTCAACCAAATTCATGACTTTTTCAAGCAAATAGTTGAATCTTCAACTGAAAAAAAATGTCAACAAAAAATATGAAGTTCCAAAAAAAAGGTAATTTTCTATCAAAACAAATGAATTTTAACCAAAGAGGATTAATTTTTAACAAAATTATTGAATTTTAATCCAAATAATAATCGTTAGGAGGAAGCGGCTACGAAAAAAAAATGGAAATGGAAATACAAGGCAAGTAAATTACTGAGAAGAATATTATATCAGAGTGGCCGCAAAACTTTATTTGCAAAATTGCATAATTATTACCTGAACATTAATATTTAAAGACAGAATCTTAATTTCAAATACATTATCCTTGACATTTATTCAGTGTCTATATGGAAATTCGCTGACGTAAAAATATTCCCTGGCGATTCCAGCTTTTTATTCCAAATATCTCAGATTTTTCCAGGCATAATTGTTCATAGTACTATATTAAATTCGATTTAAAACACTTTAAACAAGTAAAATAATTGAATTTTCAAAAAGATACATACATTTTTAACCAAATAGTTGCATTTTCAACCAAAAAGATTAATTTTGAATTAAAAAGACAATATCCTAAAAAAATACATGAAATCTCAAACAAATAGTTAAATTTTAAACTAAAAAAGATCAATTGAAACCAAATAGTTGAATTTTAAACTGAAAAATATCAGTTTTCAACAAAAAATGGAATACTTAAAATTTCAGTTAAAAATTAATTTCCCTCAAAATAAATTTGACACCAAAGTGCTGAAATTTTAACTAAAATAATGAATATTCAACTGAAACAGATTATTTTAAAACATAAAGGTAAATTTTTGACAAGAGTTTAGCTTTAAAAAAAATAATTTTCAACTAAAATGATCAATATTTAATTGGATTACTTTAATTTTTAATTAAAAAGATTAACTTTCGAATACCAAGATTAATTTTCTACAAAAAAAAAAAGATTTTTCAAAAAAATACATGAATTATTAACAAAATATACGAATTTTCAACAAAATGTTTTTTTTTTGCAAACAGAAGACAAATTTTCAACCAAATAGTGGAATTTCAACTAAAAAGGTCTATGTTTAACTAAACTGATAACTTTTAAAATAAAATAATGAATATTTAACTGAAGCACTTGAATATTAAACTAACAAGATGAATTTTCAACCTAGAAGATTACTTTCTGCCAAAAAGATTTTCAGTTAAAAAAGTTAATGTTCAACCAAAAAGATGAATTATTAAATAAAATGATCAAATATTCAATTGGAACGGTTACATTTTTAGTTAAAATGATAAATATTAAACTGGAATGGTTGACTTTCAAACAAAAAAGATCAATTTTAACCTAAAATGATGAGTTTTTAAGATTAATTTTTATAAAAAACACGCAATTTTAACTAAAATATATAATTTTTCAACTAAAAATTAAATAGTTAAATTTTTGGTTCAAAAAATTATTCTCAACCATAGAGATGAATTTTCAACTAAAATGATGGAATAGTCAATTGGAATAGTTACTTTATCAGTTATAAAAATTTCAAACAAAAACACCAACAAATTTTCAACAAAATAGTCAAAATTTCAACTCGAACAGTTAAATTTTCAGTAATAAAAATTGTCACCCGAAGAAAAAAACAAATTTTCAACCAGAAAGATGATTTTTCAATTCAAATTATGAATCTTCAACCAAAAAATTAATTTTTAATAAAAGAGTTGAACTTTCAACCAAGTAATCAAATTTGTATTCCAAAAAGATGAATTCTTAACGAAAAGTGTAATAGTTGATATTACAACCAAAACAAAATTTAATTTTTAATCCAAAACAGTTAAGTTAAAAAAAGACGACTTTTCTACATGAGTTAAATTTTTAATTAAGAAAGATTTTTTCGGCGAAGAGAGAAAAAAATTGGCGAACTGTTGAATTTTCAAGCAAAAGGTTTTTTTTAAACATAAAAATGAAATTTTTAATTGAATACGATCAATTTACAAAAAAATAGAATTGTTAAATTTTCAGTTAAAAAAAATTAATTTCAAAAAAAGAAAAAAAGAATTTTCAACAAAATTGTTAATTAAAGTCATATAAAGCTACTTTTATAAATGAAGAATCATTGTTATTTAAATTTAGATTGCAATAAAACAAAATTAAGCACGCTTTCGAAAAAATTCCCTGATTTAACCAAAAATTCCTGATATTTCCAGATTTTTCCAGGCATATGGAAATTCCCTGACAATTTCAGGTTTTTCAGGTTTTCCAGTTAGGGTGGACGCCCTTTCCAAACTTACCTATTAGGATCTTCTTTGGGAGTTCGGTGTCCATCTCTCAAAAATCTCTTGCACCCAAATCTTCCTTGCAACTTTTTCGTGATTGCGTCCCTTGTAAGTTGAATCAAATGAGGTTCATCGACTGCAAAGGCAGGAAAACTAATAATAGACAAAAGTCCACTATCAAGCTCCTTTGAATTGGATTCCCTCGGCAGCATGGACTCAAGAACAGCCTGACACTTTTGAGCCTCATCAGCCAAAACGTGAATCACGGAAGTTTGACCTCCTCTCGCCCCAAAAAGATCCAATTCATTCATAGCTTCCATCGCTGCTTTCGCCATTCCAATACTGCTTGCGTTTAATTCCGGCAATCCGTGATTGGTTTTGTCTCCTCGCTCCCACATTCCATAATCAGGAGTACAATATGCTGATTCAATGTAGAAAACTAAATTCTGAATGAAGGCCACTTCGTCGAGATTGAAAACTATCTGAAGACCGGAAGCAGTCATCTGAGCTAAAATGAGAAGATAGAGGGAAACAGCATCAATTTGAAGGTGTCCCCATTCAGCATCGCCGACAACACTTTGTCCAGTTGCAGAACTGTACTTGGCATGAAGGGCATCGAGAGGATTTTGGGAGGACTTGAATTTTTCGACTTTGTCTTTTTGTTGCATCATTGCCATCAATAATCCTCTCATTAGTTTTACGCAGCTTTGTTCGAGTTCGTACGTTTTCGCTCTCTCCTCGTCCGCATCTGCTATTTTTTTATAGGCCATTGAGAGACCCCAAACGGCGAGAATTGTGTAGACGTTGTCACGAATCCAGGCGTGATTATTGTCGGGACTTGCCGGGAAAAGTCCTGTTACTGGGTTTTGATGATTCATGATAATTCTGGCGACTGCTCGCTGATAATAGCCCAGGCGAACGCCTGAATTACTTCGACTCCGCATTTTGATTGTGGATTTAGAGAAACTGAAAGAATTAATTAATCTTTTAAATGTATTCCCAACATGCCTCACAGTCCCTAATCCTGTCGAAAAAAATAGGCGGGTCAAATCATCCAAAATCTCGCACTCATTATTGTTGAATGTCTGGTAGGTATTTTCAAATGGATGGGATAGAACTTTATTCTTATATCTTCACAATAAGTAATAATTATCAACATTTTATGATTTCATTGAATAGTTCTTAAAAAATAAGTTTTTTCCAAATCGCAATTTCTAAAAGAGCAATTTTAATTCTACAAATTTATTTACAAAAGAGAAAATTTAATTTTTAAATGATTGAAGATATTAAAACATTTCAAATGATTTCCTAAAATTCCTGAAAAGAATGTCAAAGATTTTAAACTGAATTTTTATTTTATTTGGAAAGATTACAAAATGTTAGAAAATATTCTGATAATTTTAAAAGATATTAAAATTTTGTTGCAAAATTTCGAAAATAAGTTAAAATGATATATATTAAAAGTGATTCTTTAGCTTGAAAATTTAACTTTAAGAGAATATTTAAAAGATTTTCAAAATGTACAAAAGATTATAGAAGTTTTTAAATGATGAAAAAATACTTTTGAACTTGAAATGATTACAACAAATTAAAAAAATGTAGGTTTATGAAGAATTTAAAAATTTGAACAAAACTAAAAAATTGTAAGATTTCTGGGAAAATTCTAAATAATTTTAAATGTTACAAACTTTATTTTAAGTAAATATTTAACAAGATTTTAAATGTTCCAAAAGATTACCAAAATTTTCAAAAAAGAAACTGGAAGGTTTTCAGGAAATATTTTTAATTTTGCACAATTTTTCGAAGTAGTTTTTAAAAATTATTTAAATTCTAGAATTTATCAAACTTTTGTTAAATCGAAAAATGTCGAAAAATCGACAATTATCAGTTGTAAATCTTATCATTCTAGTTTTAATTTTGGCCCAATCAATTAATATCATCCATGATATTGTGTGATTAGAAATATTGATTAGATATATTTAAAATTTACTTATAATTTCGATTAAACTGCTTAATCAGTAAGAAAAAAGTTATTATTGCCACTTTGTGAAAATTTGAAAAATCCTAAAACAATTTTAATTTTCATATCATTTAAACATTTGTAAGATAAGATAGTAAAAATTAAATCGGTTCAAATTATTTGTTCAATTTCATAGAATATACTACGTTAATTTATATAATGGGTATTAGCTAAAATTAGGATTAGAATTTAAAATAATTAAAAATCGTCTTGTTTTTATTCTGCAGTCAAATATTATTTAATTTTAGGTAGTTCAATTTAAATTCGAAATTTTCTGGTTATGAAAATTTTAATTTTACATTATTTGATTTAAAATACTATCAAGAAAAAACTCCTAATTTGTATACACTTCTGATCTGATCTTGTCTAAGGTAACCATTTGGAAAACTATATAAAAATATTTCGATTAATCTTTTTTACCTGCATTTTTTTCATACAAAATAAAACTACGTACAAAAATCCATTAAAAACACACAATTATTTTTTCAGTTCAGAACTATAGAAAAAGCAGTTTCCTTTTTATTTAATTTTATTCATAAGAAAATCGAGTTTTCAATATAAACAAATATATCATTTTAATTTTAACAATTTTTCAGCCACAACTTTAAGTGATCCTAAATTCAGATAATAATTGTTATAAAATGTATAAGATAACGGCAATATTTATTCCGATTTAAATTGAAGAATCTTAAGTGTGGAAAGAGAGACCATTGTACTTTATCATGATTAATTTGCAAAATATTTAATTTGTATAGATTCAGAAAAAAAATATTTTAGCTATGAACTTAACTTTGAAATTAGCCAAATTAAGAAAATTATTATAAATTAATTAAAATAGATAATTTTGTACGTTAAAAAAGGTTTAATACTGACGAAAGCTTACTCTAGTTTTGAATAGAATAATACTGTAGGTGTAAAATAAACAATTGTATGAATTTTCAACTAAAAAATATACATTTTCAATCAAAAATGGAATACTAATATTACATGTTAAAAACTAATTTTTAACTTGAAAAAATTGTTAAATTTTGAACCAAATAGTTTAAGTTTTGACCAAAAAGATGAATTTTCAACCATAAAGATTAATTTTCTATTAAAAATACGAATTTTCTACAAAATACAGGAACTTCGAACTAAAAACATTAATTTTGAACCAGAAATGAAATAATTATATTTTATATTACCAAAAAAAATTCTAAACCAAAGGAATTAATTTGTAACAAAATACATGGATTTTCAACTAAAAAAGATAAATTAAAAAAATTGAAGTTAAATTTTTAGTTAAAGAATAAATTTTCAACCAGTTAAAAACATTTTTCAACAAAACGGTTTAATTTTCAACCCAAAAAGTTTTTTGAATAGAAATGATGAATCAATAATAAAAAATTATTTTTTAACAACATAAACAGTTTCTGACAAGCAGCTGAATTTCCAACTAAAAATGATACAGTTGCCATTTCAACCATAAATATTTTAATTCAAAACCACAAACAATTAAATCCAATCAAAGAAGACATATTATCAACAAAATAATTAAATATCCCGGATCAAAAAAAATGTTTTAAACAGCCAAAAAGATGATATTTATACAACAAAAGAATTTTTAAACCAAAAAGGCGAAGTTTCAATCAAGAAATGTTTTTCAGTCAATAAAGAAATAAAATGTGGAACTTCATTGCCAAAAATACGAATTTTCTACAAAACAACCGAATTTTAAAACCGTAATATGAAATATCAGGACAAGGCACAAAAAAGCAGAAAAGCAGAACAGGGAAAAAAAGTCAAGACATGTTCTATGGTAAATCAGGACTTCTGGCACCCTAGAATAGGAAAAAGGGGACAAAATTATATGAAAGATCCTTCGAAAACAGCAGAAAACATTTCATAAACTTCAGAAAAGAACACGCCCATTATCAAAGAAAGTGTTTTTTTAGTAGTTTTGGAATTCATTCTAAGCAATTAAAATATTAAAACCAAATGGTTTTAACCTTATACAACATCTTATACAAAGATTTCATACAAGAAAAATATTCTACGAAACTAATGTAACAACTTTCAGAAACAATAAACACTTAACCTATTTTTGCATTCACTTTTGACTAAATGTTGTGAGTTTTTATGTACGAATGTGTATCAATAAATGAAAACAATTATTTTCAGTGATCAATATATGAACAAATCGAGGTCATGATCTTAAATAACACTAAACATTGTGGGAGAATTGATGAGTGATTTTGAGGTTAGAAATACCTTGAACGAAAACACTCCATAAAGAGTACCTAATTAATTATTGACACGTGAAAGTGTGAAAATAATTGTTCCGTAAAAAAGTCGTAGACTCGATTTCTAACATCCTCTTTTTACCCTCAACAATTGTTGAAATTGTATTACTGTCAAATTCACTTCGATTCACCAATTTCACTGCAATGTGGCTCGCACATGACTGACATCGTCATCGCTGACATGAAGAATGCACTTACACATCCACCCGAACACACTCACAGACTTTCTACACGCGCGCAATTTCGTACAATGTGAAACGAATGTCAATGATGACAAATAATAAACTAATCTTGGTTCTTGAGAGAAAAATCAAAAGATGACTTCATAGAAAATTGGAGTAGATAATTTAATAAGAATGTTTTTAATCTACTTGCTTATTCATACTGCTGATTTGAAACTATTATACAAAATATATATACGAATTATTAATATTAGCCAATAAGAGTAGATATTATATACATAGCCTTGCGGTCTAAAATTCATAATGATTAGATTTTTCATTCGACGAAATTGAGGTCAATTTTTATCGTTTGTTATATAATAATAATACCCTACAGATAGAAATCCCAGAGTTAATTATTTCAGGCGAAATATCCTAGCTCAATTTAGAGGTATTATCAGAGTCGATTTGAACGACTTAGTCTCTGAAATAGTCAGCGAGATTTGGGTCCTCTTCGAGGTCCTTTTAAGAGTGATGCGACGGTCGTATAACGGTCCTATTGTGTTTGTCACGTAACGGGCAAAGATTGGTATAAAAGTATATACAGGATGTCCCACGAGAATTGTCGTTCCTTGTAATGGTAGATAGAGAAAAAAAATTTAAGTCGAAAAGTCCCAAGAAATTTTTGGGTCCGGTGCGTATTTTGGGTACTACATGGCATTGAAAATGCAT
>JAAAKG020099914.1:0-39422 GCA_010014905.2 Druon quercuslanigerum | reverse complement strand
AGTATATTTTCTTTCGATAATATCAAATTTTCAGAACTGCCTGTGATTTTATTAAAAACCGCCCAAGCCACCTTAAGCTCATCGTAAAGTGGTCTTCGTAGTACAGATAATTTTAGGCCAGCTCTTTCAGACCTTTTGCGGTTGAAAGATCTTTTTGAATATAAAAAGATGTATTGAGGAGTGTGAGGCTTTCTTAAAGAAATATATGAATAGTGTAAACTTGTTTTCTTTAACTCAAACGCAACATTTTGTAGCCAACTAAATTTTTAATACAAGATACCTAATAAGTTTTCAAAATCTTTGTTTTTAATTAAAAAATGACTTGGAAAAAGAGTGCTGATGTCATTTGAACTTAGCCGTTAAGTTATTTCTATTAGGGTTGGTCATATAAGACCAACGGACGGGATTTAACTAGTAAATTCAATTATAATTCAGCCACAGACTCCTAAAGTAGTACTAGTCGATTTAAGGTAACCATGATGACGTGCTATTTTTTTAATACAGAAATATTTATTTTTAAAAATTTGTCTACTCTGCAATCCACAATACTTTCACGGACCCATGGAAGTGTATATACCTAGATTGTTACTACTTCGTTATGTTACCCCAAAGATATATTCAGGGACAAGATCAGTGGACAAAGGCAACCTTCTCCTATACCAATCTCCCAAACTTCGCCTAATGTCAACACCTACCCCTTGATATACAAATTAGTAGACATACGCCTCAATATATCTGGCACATCATGTGTGAAGCGTTTGCGAGAAGAGGGTTGGTATGCAAAGGGGGAATTGGGGATGACGTAAGGGTAGCGGGTCTTCAATAACGTTGACCGAAGTGTAAGGGAGCGTTTACACGACAACCAGTAATGACGCACCATGTCGTCCGATCTACCCTGTTTACATGGTAAACTGGATAGTATTTCGAAGGTATATCGAACCTCCTTAGGAACTCTATCGAAGATCGTTATTCGAGACAGCTCCTATCCATAGCAGCATCGGTATGGTTCGATGGAGGTGCGTTTAGGATAGGCGAAACAAGTAACTGGAGCCTGGCTAAGGTTTGCGTTCGTGTCGAGTTCGGTTAAGCTAGGTCGGTTCAGTGTATCGCAGTGTTGTGATAGGTTTGGTTGGGGAGCGTGTAGTGCCGGATGTGTAATGCGATTTGCAAGCGTTATCTCGGCCCTAACGCGGCCCACGGCGCGACTGCTGGATACGATGCCATGCCGTCGCGTCGGCTGTCAGCCTGACGTAGATTTCCATGAAGGCGGCGACACCGGGTATTGTTTTCCATCCTGTAAGGCCCCATTCCACCAGCTGTCTCCGCCAGTCTATATCCTCAATTACCGTCAGCAGCGCGTGCTCCGTGATTTCGAAAGGGAATGATTACTTCCGCGTGCTTCCGTCGGTGAATTTTCCATTTCCTATATACTGCTTTATTGCCTAGTACAGTTGTATGCTTAAATGTAAAAAGTCGAAAGTATATTATATAATAATAAAAATATATAAAAATATATAAAAAAAATATATATATATAAAAACTTATGTTGTTCCTTCTATCAATGCTGCTAAATCGTTTTTTTTAAATATCTAATGAGGAAAAAATGTTCAAGTATAGCCAAACAGTGAGGTGATCTCCATCTCCAGTAGTATAGGTCAGCGTATAGTCAGATATTTAGGGAATAGTTACGTATGTTTGTGTTTAATTAGGCAACACTATTGACACAACACTCGCTGCGAGATTTTTTTCAGCTACAGGTGACTGAGTAATTTGTAATAATAATCTCAAAAATAAAAACAATAGAACAGGATGCTACAAGTACGTTCTTCAGAAAGTAGGCGGGGTTTCTGTAAAATAGGAAGAAGGAGGCTAACTAAGAGTTTCCGGCGTAAAAATTTTTGCCGTAAAACTTGGTGTCCCGGTAAAGTGCAAAGTGAAGAGACTCGTGTCTCGACAATAAAGCGCGAATGAATCGCGGGGGTGGTAGGAATAGGACGAAGGCTGCGGAAACTAATGGGTTGAAGAGACGCTGCGAGGAGGTTGCGGGTGAAATTGCGAGACATAGAGCAACGAGAAATAGTGGGGGTAGGGAAAACAGCAAAAATTTGCATCACAATCTCGGATAGAAATAATTACGCGAGAAGCGTAAAAGGGTGGAGTGAAAAAGAGAGGAGAAACTGAATAAGAGTGAGAGTAAGGGAGGAAAAAGGAGTTGGAGGAAAAGCCAGAGCGAAAAGCAATGAGGGCTAACGCGAGGAGAAGAGAGCGAGAGAATTGGCGAGATACAGGCGCAGATGCAAATGCAGATGAAGGGAAGCGGAAGCGAGTAAAAATGCAGATAAAAATGGTGGTTGCAATGAGGAAAGTGTGAGAGAGAAGAACAGAGAACAGAAAATAGAAAATAGAAGACAGAGTGAAATTGAAACGTGTTAACACTAGTGGGAGGAATACTGTGGCCACTTGTGGAAATAATTTTCAACTATTTTTAAATAGAAGTTTCTTCACACGAGAAAAAATGTTTTATGTATCACAAAAAATTGCGAATTTGGAAAAAAGCATCTAGGTTTAATCGCTAAACCACCATTTTTTTGCTACTGTCGTACATAAAGGTTTCCAAATGAGGTATTTCTGTTACAAATAACTTACGGGCCATTCCGTTTTATTTTAATGCTTGAAAGTTTTTTAATTTCATTTAAATATCAGCGTTTCTTGAACTTATTTTTCACATAATTTTATTAAATGAATTTATTGGTATTTAAAATATTTAGTTTTTAAATCTAATGACAAGATAATCTGTCACATTTTAAGTGCATTATAGAATAGAGAAAAACGGAACTTATCAATATTCCTTTAACTTTTATTTAGCATGCGCGAAATTAGTTTTATTAACTAATGCATACTGATGGAAGCTCCAAACCCCGAGTATTACGAGAAACACAAAAATATGTTTAACTTTAACTGTATTGATTTTAAACCATAAAGGAAAAATATTTCCGAATTTATCATCCGGCTCATTTAAATCGCGAAAGAAGCTCTTGAATACAATCAACCGTCGCAGACGCAACCCAAGCAGTCAGGACCTTACCGCGAAATCATTTAAGAAGTGGGAAAGGAACTGTTTATAAAAAATCACTCCAAATACAAAATTTTGTAAAATATGTCCAAATTTAATATTGGAAACACTAGAAAGTACTTGTGAGAACAACCGGAGCTCTATCGATTCGTAAAAGTACATCCTCAAAGGAGCAATAACTTCCAAGAAAACCCTTCTGAAAGTTCATAATCCTCTACAGGCTCTATTGCCTTATGGATTTTGAAATTTTGGTCTTAAAAATCCTAGAATTACATTTTTAAGGTCCTCAAACTCTGGCTTTTTAATTTAATTTTTTTTTTTATAAAAAATTGACTTTTTCCGTCAAAATCTACTAAAAATTATTCTTCTGACAAAATTACCAATTTTTTAACTTAACATTTCAAGAGATCAAAAAATTTTAACTTCAACGTTTATTTAAATTATTTTTTTTTTTTAGTATATCCCTTAGGAAAGTTCCTCTTTCCTTTCCTGTATTACTCTCTTTTTCTCGTTTTTCCGCTTACGTACAATTTGAATTACTGAAACCAACGAGGGGTGATTTACTCTCTAGTACATTCTGAAAGAATTGAATATTTTTTACTATTTAAAATTATTCTTTATTCTTAGATAAGTTTAATATGATCTTAACATAACGCGCGTCAACGACGTTTTGACTCGTGGAGACTCGTCGATACTCGCTCCTTATTTTGCCTCTCAATGCTAGTTCTTTTGTAAAATGAAGGTAAATAATATTATTTTAAAATTGGGACCTTATTTTTTATATTTTCTTAATGCTTGTAATTTTGCCTATTCGAATATATTTCCATATAAACAGTGAAGGCCGCCTGACTTGTTTCTAATTAGAATATATATCTGTGTATATAATGTCGTAACTGCTCTCGCCCTACTCCGCTGATAAATGGTGTGAGCCAGCAGTTCTAGGAAGGCGGGGTGACTTAAAGCGAGAGTTTAGTGTATTTCAAAATCTTGTTTTAAGTTAAATATTGATGCTCTAGAGTAAATCGCACCTTGAGAACCCAATATAGAAATCTTAACTATCTTTGGTAGTAAGTTAATTCTTTTTGATTGAAAAGTCTACTGTTATATTTTCACTTGAGGATTTATCTCTTTTGGTTTAAAAATTTTATTATCTTCTTGAATATTGAATCATACTGTTGAAAATTAAATAATTTTGTTCTAAAGCCATCTTTTTTCTTTGAAAATTCATCTTTCTTGGTTCTATATAGTTCAACTCTTTTTAATTAAAATTTACAAAGTTGAATAATTAAAAATCGATTATTTTAAACTAAAATATTTATGATTAAAATAAAACTTTGAAGCTAACATATTTTGACATTGAATCTCACCTGCAAATGTAAAGTTCCGTAATAGTAGACAGTTCGTATTAAGTTTTACTTCTAAGTATAACAAGTTAATTACGAATTATGGTATTGAAAAAAAAGAAATATCTTCGATTATTTTGTTGATTTTAAACAAAAAAGATTATTTATTTAACTAATATTTTCTGTCGGACTTAATTTCATCGTCGTGAATGGGTTTCCCAAGGTCTGAGTATACCTATTTAATTAAAAAAAATAAATGTTATAATTTAAGATATCATTAAATATATATTTAACTGTATTTAAAAATTTAAAATTTCTTATAAAAAGATTGTTTATTCTTTTTTAAATGTAAAAATATACGTTTTAATTCGAAAAATGAATCCGTGCATAATTGGAACATCCTGATGTGGAAAATGTATTTTTCTAAAAATGTTCGTGTTACTATTTAATAAAAGGAAAATAAGGCAATACAAATTTAAGAAATTTAAATTAGACTGAAATCAAATTAAAAATTATATGTTACGTCTAATAATCAAGTTAATGTACAGAATTCCTGAAAATAAAACCAAGAATCCAACGACCAAATTTAGAGAACCACCATAAAATTTTCCTAATTGTAATTTAGAAAAAGATGAAAATTTGGCTAAAAAAGAAAAGAAAGTTTCTTTTTTTTTTGAAAGAGGCAAGTAAAATGAGAAGCCAAATAACCAAATCCCTTACCTTCTTTTTTTATTTTTATTATTATCAAATCAATACAAAAAATCATTTGTAAAAAATAATCAAAAACATTTCGGGACTCATACATCACCCATATCAAGGAAAGAGAAAATTGAGCAGATAGGAACAGCAACGAAACCACGATGCTCAATTTTATTTTTTGTGCAAAAAAAGAAAATTTTCTTTTTCAGGGAAACTTGTTATCATTTTTAAAATAACAATAGGAACATTTTATGATGGTTGTCTATATTTGGTTATTGGATTCTTGGTTTTATCTAACGGATTTCTACACATTAATTAGGCAATGAATGGGGAGGAAAATTTGGATATGAGTTAGAATTTGGAGAAGATGACGCCTATGAATGTACAGCAGTATCGATTGTGCAACGATCTCGTGTGAGCGACGATATTTTCAACCGGAGCGTTATCGCGAATGTAGTATAGGCGCATCGTTTGAATTTTCGCATGAACGGATATCGGGGTGAACATGTTGCGTGTGGGATGTGGGATGGCCACATTTACCACCTTCTCCCCTTTCTGCCAGCAGCATCTCACCCCTCTCGTTTCTCATGGCACGGCAACGTAAAGTCTGGCCTCCGCAGCCTCCCATCGAACTTGTTCCGGTTAGCTTGTCCGACAGAATGTTCCCCATACGTGTTGGATTCCACGTTGGATCACGATAGAGCAAGATACTCGTGTTCAATATGCATCTGAATTCAGGACTTCCGATTCTACAATTGACGCTTCCGATTCACTTTCGCTCCGCTGCGGAGATTTGATAAGTTTATCAATAACTTAAGGAAAAAAGGACGAGATAAAAATCTACTGTTATTAGATTTTTTTTTTAATCAAAATAAAATTGTTAAGTCCTAACACTTGTAACAGGCATATACTTCTTAAAATAAGGTTTAAATTTATATATGCCACTGGCTAATAGTACGGCCTTTTCCATAACTTTAGCCCTGAATGATATGGAAAATAGGTAGTCTTACGGGAAATTCCGTGAGGTAGAAAATTCGTAAAATATTGTAAAGTTATAGTACTCAAATTCATCATCTTATAATTTGAATGCTCGGAACTTCAATTCTCAATGTACTTGAAGTTCTGAACGTTCAAATAAATGGACTGAAAGAAAAATGCTTTTTTTTAATTAGCGTAGCGGAATTAGTTCAGGAGGGCGTAAAAGTAAATATTAGAATAAGAATATATTTATTAAGTCCCTAGGGCTAAACAGCCCTCTAAGGAACAAATTATAAAAATGTTTCACAAAAAAAAGTGTAACAACTCTTGTCAAACGACAAATATGTTGTAGGAAAAAAGATACTAATTACAGGTGGCTAAAGATAAAATAATATATCATATCATAAATAAATGTGATATATGCTAATACTATAAGCTAGTGGTTGGCATTACTGATATCATTAGAGAACTTAAGACATAATTGTTAGATAGCTAATATAGACTATGGGTTGAATTTTAAGGATTTAACTTTTTATAATAGTAGTAAGTCACACAACTTCACTAAAAGTTAGAAAAATTAACAATTTACAGTTTACCAGTCCGAAATTTCGAGAGTAGAATTATCAATGCTAAACAAATGGTTGAAGAATAGCTCTTTAAAGTGATAAGGCGAAGAATCATTTCTAATTGATTCAGGTACCTTATTCCAAAGACGTGCTTCCTTTATCATAAAAGATCTTTGCAACTTACAAGATTTGTGACGTGGAACTGTAAGGACCGTTTTTCTAACACGAATACTAGACTGAGCAGGTAAAGGCACATTTCTGTTTTCAAAGAGATGTAGAAGATATTAAGGGTTTTTTTATAAAAGAAATTGTAAATTAGATTGCCCATAAAAAGTTATCTTCTCTTAGCTACATTGAGAAATCCCGCCCGTTGTAGATATAGGGTAATATGGTCATATTTCGTTATATCATAGTTGACACTTATGCAAGCTTTAAGTGCTCGCTCAAGTTTAGAATTCATATCATCTGTGATATCGTGGTACATAATACACCCGTAATCAAAAAATGGGAGAATAAGACTCTTAACAAGAAGATTCCGTTTCATGTCGGCAATGATTCCTTATTCCTTTTAAGCTGTTGAAGAACTCTAAAGGTATTCCTCGAGATTTCAAGAATTTGCTCTTTCCAGAAGAGGATACGGTTAAGGATGTACCTTAAGTCCCTTATCGGATCAACGATGGCAATGTCAAGGCCATCAACCTTAAGCTGAAGCAAGGACGCTTGTGTATCAGAAGATAGGGAGGAGGACTGTTCAATAATAATTGCTTTAGTTTTCGAAGGGTGCAACGATAACCTATTGTTCATTGCCCATTCATTCGCTATGTTAATATCCTTTTGAACCTGCGCAATCAAACTAATGATGGAAGAGATAGGACGTCCTCGTATTTATGGTACTTGTAGTACTAAAGGTCACTATTAAGATCAGAGGTGTACAGACCGAAAAGGAGGGGGGGGGCAAGAGTGAAGCCTTCGGGGACTCCGCTCCTGACCCCCACACAATCTGAGCGTTCACCCTCATCATTAACCACTTGTTGAAAACGGTTTTCTTAAGTACGATCCGAACCACGCAATTGTAGAGCTGGATAAATTAAAGTGACGAAGTTTATTTAAGAGAAGCTTGTGATCAACAGTATCGAAAGCTTTAGAAAAATCAAATAAAACAACTGTTGTTATTTCCTTATTTCCGATAGCAATTTTAAAGTCAGAAGTAACTTTAAGGGAGGCTGTTAAAGTATTGTACTTAGCCCGGAAGCTAGATGGTAACGGATCAAGCAGCCTATTTGCATTTAGGCAACTCGTGAGTTGCGAATGCACAATGCGTTCTAGTGTCTTGGACATGGCACAAAGTATCGAAATGGGCCGAAAATCATTAAGAGAATAAGGACTAGAAACATTAGAAATAGGGCTGATCAGCCCATTTTTTCATACATCAGGGAAAAATCCTACTTGAAGAGAAGAGTTATAGATGTGAAGTAGTATGGAGAAGATTACAGGAAGCGCTATTCGCATCATCTTTATAGATATACCATCTGTTTGCATAGCGTTAGCTTATATTTAGGTACGTTTCTTTAAGAGAACTTCAAGTGTAATGGCTAAAAAAAAGAAATCAGTATCTCGAAAATGCGGGCTTCCCTGAACTGCTATGATGGGTGTAACAGAGTAGGAGGATTTATGGATGGTAGATTTGTGTAGGCTTCTAATAAATCATTTGATGGGAAAGTACGAGCTGAGGCTTTATTCTTAGGTGGAATTAGATACAAGCGTCTAAATAAATGCCACATATTTACATTTTTATTCTTGTTCTTTATAGCATTTTAATTATATTGATCATAAGAATCCCTGATTTTAGTTTGAACTAAGTTCCTTACCTGAAGAAACTATGCTTGTTTAGTGGATTCTTAGTTCTCTTTGCTAGGTGACGCTTATTACTACGTTCCTTCATAAGGTTCCTAATTTCAACTGTGATCCAAGGAGCTGAATTTTTATGTTTAGTTGGAACGTGCAAAGGCGCAAATTGATCGAGAGATCAAATTAAGTAAGAGCACAAAAGATTTAATTTACTATTAATGTCTTTAATTCTTAGTATTTTTTCCAATCATAGGTCATTAAGTGCTCCTGAAATTTGCACTCATCTACATATGCCGGATTTCTTATTTGGGTTTGATTTCGTTTTATGTATTGAGTACAGATATATTTGTATTTAATATTGATAATATCGTGATTAGATAGAAATGGAATAGGATGTTGGCTATAAGAATTCAGCTTATAAATTTCATCAACTATCATTAGTTTTTTTCGGGAACTGGAATGATCATTGTGATGGGTGGAATTATGTGGGACAACAGATAACCCTGCAGCATGTATCATAGATGTTAAATATTTAGTATGATTACAAATCACAACTAAATTAGTATTAAAATCCCCAGTGAGCATAATATTATTAAAGTTCGGTACATGGGTTTATAAATGACACCCACCATAACACTGTCTCTCGCTCCCTTGACCTCAACAAAAAGAAATTCAGCAGTACGATAATTAACGGCCGAGCTCACTCCCAATAAGACTCCCCTATGGCTGTCGTGCACATACAGGCAGACACCACCCCCTCTCCGCTCCTCTCTGTTCTTACGGAAGAGTGCGTAATTGTCAAGTGCAACTACGCTTGATGGGTGATTCGAAGTTAGCCATGTTTCTGAGACTGCTATAATATGATACTCACAAGAGCTGAAAAAATGACGGAACTCACGAATGTGAGCCGAGAGAGACTGGGCATTCACATGGTAAATACCCAAAGAATCCATAATAGGCTGAGAATAAATTTAGTTGCATAAAAATACCCCAGCAGTATTGCCAGTACCCAACTCAGTCCAACCTTCATGCTAACAATTCTAATAAGCTGTTAATCATCAGACTTAAAATTGCTTCTACTTTGAAAGATTAAGTTTCGAAGTATTTACAGATTGCGCTTATAAATTGCCTGAAATTGCATGTACAAAGGCGAAGAAAAAGGCTAAAAAAAATTGCGACTTGTTTATAACTAAATTAGTAACAAATCCATGAATAAAAATAACAATCAACCATGCATAATAAGGCATATTGGTCCTCAGAAAGAAAACCTTATCGTGCAAACGTACACTTATTCAGTTGAAGAGAATAGAAAAAAACATCAAAAATTGTCAAAAAAGTATACAAAAAACGTAGCTGATTAGCTTCGAGAATCACATAGTGCAGCATAATCCTGAAGGCATCTTAACTGAGGGCATCAAGGTCATTCATGTCGGCAAGAAAAATTCTAGGTTAACCGTCCTCTTTACGGCAAAAAATCTTACCCATTGTTATCCATAGGTACTTTAATTTCTTACTCCTTCTAAGTTGTAGAACTACACTAAATATTAGCCGATTATTTTTAGACAGCGATTCTGTTATATACAGAGTCACATCCTCAATCCTTCCAATCAATTTGGTTGTGACACCACGCTTTTTCCTGCCGTTGTCAAAAAGTTTCACGCAAGTAGATTTCTCTTACAATTTAACCACCAATATTGGTAGGATATTCTGTGAGGTGGAATTGTTTGTTAAAACTCTAAGTCGGCAAATAGACGAATGTGATCGTTTTTGAGAGGTACCTCCAAAGCTGCAGAAATATGGCAGAAAGTAGCGGGCAAATCCTCCGACAGTTTGACAGGTAAACCGTAAACCTCAAGTGTTGAAGAGAGCGCATTTTGTTCAAGGTAATTGCATCTACTCATTAAGTTAGAAACATGAGTCTTCAAAACCCTGTTATCTTCTAGAGTAGATTCGGAATCCGCTTTGGGCGTGATAATGTCTGTCACATTGAAAGACGTAGTCTCCTCTAATACCACGAAGCGGAAAGTATTTTTAATAACATCACCTTTTTTTTGACGGCTGCTTCACAAGAATTATTAAAAGTCATTTGTTTATCCTCAAATTCCTCCAATAAGGACGTGATTTTTTGAAGGCCGGACTTCTGTCCCTTAGAAAGGGCCTTGAAGATTAATGCATCAACTCCGGGCCCCAACGTGACAGAAGACATCTCTGGTTTACTCACGTCTTCCTCAGACGAAGCAGAGAAGAGAGATCCACGAAGGCGATTACTTTCCTTACCCAAGGGTTAGGTTACATTTAAAAAATTATTAGATGCTCCCTTATTTTATTTATTTTTCCTAATAGCAAAAACAACGAACTATGCGCGCCTCTGGCATGTTCCTATATTTCGAATGCCTAATTATGGAAATCAATTATACACTGAGGAAAAAGATTAGTTGATTCAAAGAAATGTAGTATTGAATACGTCCAATCAAATATTGTTTTGATCGAAAACCATTTTTCTTATTTCAAGAAATAGTGTTTTCAAATAAAAAGCTTAGATTTGTTATAAGCAGAATTTCTTTAGATCAAAATCATCATTTCTTTGAATCAAGTAATCTTTTTTCTGGTTTATGCTTCTCAGCTGAAAGTAGAAGCGAAGAAAGAAATAATTAAATTCATTGAGAACTTTATGTCTTTGTGTCGCAAGACATTCTGGAATTCTAAGTCTTACCATTTTACGAATATTTTCAATTTAAAATTCGACAAAAAGTTTAATTTCGGATGTCTGTGGTAAATATTTGAAATAGATAACTCTTAATTTTGAAGATCTAAAATTCAAATTTCTGCAATTTTGAAGAGTTACCACTTAAAATTTTGAAGATTTATATAGAATTGCAAATTATTCCATCTTCAAGATTTATATTTTGATAAGATGTAATTTCAACAGATTTTTTGGGATACTTTAATTTTCAAAATGTGTATATAAATATTACTAAATTCTCATGACTTTCAAGTTCAAAAGTCAAGTACATTTTCAATTTTCATTATTCCAAATCGAAGAAGTTTTGAATGTAAGTCATAAAAATTGCAGGATTGTATAATTGTATAGTAAATAATAATAAAATTGTATAATTTTAATTGTAAATTTCTTAATTTAAAGACTCTTCAATTTCAAAGATTCATAATTTACTGTTTAGAAATTTTGAAGTATTTTAATTGAAAACATTTAACATGTCATTTTTTGCATTTCCTTTAGAGTAATTCTATTTTAACGGTTTTCAATTTAACATTCTTCCAATTTTAATTTTTTTTCTTTGAACACTCTGTTATATTTTTTATGTAGAATAGAACATTATGCAAGTTCAAATTTCATTTTTCAATTTTTAAATAAAAGATAATTTAATTGTACACAATCGAAATGACAACGGTAGTTTTTTTTGTGACAATCTTTTAATTATTTACATATCTTTCCCTATATGAAAAAGGAACCTAGTTGCAATTATTTCCCTTTTTATAAATTTCCCGAACACTGCTGATATTCTATGCTATATTGAATGCTTTAAAAATTAAATTCCGAATTATTCATAATAAATCATGAAACACCCTCTTCCTTAAATGACAGAAAAAATAATTTTACATGACTTTTTACTTAGAAAAAGCCAAGTTTTTCTATAAACCGAATTTGTTATGCATGAATACGCGATCAAGAATCGCTGGTACATATTTTACGACACAAAATTATTCCCCTCCGTACTGCTTACGTAATGTCGACGTTACTGTAGAAAAGGACGAACGAGATAAGGGAGAGAAAACAAACAAAAGGCAAAAGATGAATGAGTTCCTTGATGGTAATAAGCTAACAACATTTAAAAAGTATCTTTAAGTGAGGGGCAGCAAAGGAATAACATTTGAAAAGTAAACCTAATTAACCACATAAAAGCAAGAAATATTTTTCTTATTTTAGGCTACTTTGACTGTTAAATTATTAAGTTCATTTTTTATCAATCATTCAATCAATTATTAAATTAAATTATTTCATAATAATTAGTGGTGTGCAAAATGACTTCGGATTGGGTTGACCTCGGGTCGGGATGGATCTTGAAATTAAAACTGAAACCAAAAATTCCCGAAACTTCGATTAAAAAATTGTTCAAAATCTTTCTGAAGAATTTCGGTTATTCATGGTGATTCACACCAAATTATTGGTAAAGTTACCGCAAATTACCAGAAAAGTTCATGTTGTTAGGTCGGTTTGCGAACCCTACCCGAAAAAAATTTGAATGGAACCATCGGGCTTGGGATGTCGAAGATTTTTCAGACCTATACGAGTAATTAATTCACTAATAACAATTACATTACTTAAAAAATTACAAATACCGTATATTTCGGGGTATGAGCAGGGGGCTGACTAAATATAGGCCATACTACTGAAAACCACTCGATTTCACTTTAAGGTAGTTCACGGGCGCAAAATTCGTCCAAAAGTTTAAACCCAGGCCGATCCAAAAGGTCACTGCTTTTCTCCTAACCTTTCTTCAAAAATTTTGATTAGGCTTGTACACTCTCGTTCTAGAAACAAACAAACTTATAATATACGTATTCATCTCATACTATTCAAGCAATGAGCGTGGCAACACAGCACTCAGTTTAGTGGCTATACTCACGCACGAGGATTCGACAAGCGGCTCCATCGGCAAGGTAAATAGTGTTGATAAATCGTCATTACTTCCTTTCGCAATGTTTCTCGCGTGAATAAAAATATTATTCTTTAGACAGTTATATCTCTGATACCAAACTCAAGAAAATATTTCAATTTTTGTAAAATTTTGGTTTTATCTTCTTGTATACATCTGTAGTTTCTAAACTAAATGGTAAGAACTGTTCAGATGCTACAATTAAAATTGCATAAATTCAAATCGTTTTTATATGGGACCCATGTAAAAGGTACTGTTTTCAGTAGATAATATCGAACTTCCCAAACTCAACATTGAGTTAAAAACTGCATGGTCATTGCATAATTTTTTCCTGATTGTATGGCGAAAATTTAAGAAAATTCCTAAGAAAAGAGAAATCTCGCGTTGTAAAAAGTTTAATAAAAAAAAAAGAATTTTATATTTAATTTCTGACAAGTTATATAAAATCTGTAGATTTTTAAAAATAAATCCTTCCTTAGTAGGTTGGTTCAGAACTTGAGCATCGGATTTAAATTGCGTGATTCTCGCATAGTGAATTATTAGTAAAACCGACAAAATAAGACATTTTTCTTCAATTTAATTGTTCACGTAGGAAGTTTTGGCTATCTGCAGAAAGTTATAATGCGCAAAGCTGATAATTTAAAAAAACTTTAAAATGGCGACTGTCTCAATTTTCTGATGTTCTCCAATTACCAATTTTCGAAATTATAACCTTTTTGAATTACCACGGTTTTCGTCAAAAGTGTGACAAAAGTCTACACATTATGGATGAACGATTAGAATTCCAGTGAACTTTTGAAATTTTAAATGTGAAAAATTTCCTTTGTTGTGACAATTTTTTTCGTAAATGCTTAACGATTGCTGGATTTGCACATTCACATTGCGAAACTCCGTGCAAAATTAATGACCCTATTTTTTAACTTTATAGTTTACGATAGACCTATTGCCTATTACTTTCAATTTATTCAACATTCTCGTTTTTTTAATATTTTTTTTTTTCACATTCGCACCAAAATCTGCAGTTGCAAACTGGGAGAGGGAGTAGGAGTCACTAGAAGTAAGGTTACAAACTTAGATAACATTTAGATTGAGTAAAAGTTCAACTATTTGGTTAAAAAATTCATTATTTTGTTTGAAAATGTAACTATTTCGCTAGAAAGTCATCTTTGTGGTAAAAAAATTCAACTACTTGTTTGAAAGTGCAATTACTTTGTGAGAAATTTATTTGTAGTTAAAAATTCATCTTTTTCGTTGAAAATTTAAATATAGAATTTCAAAGAAAAGTAATCTTTTTAGTTAAAAGTTCGTTTTTTGGGTTCTTTTGGGTTCTCTTTTGTTCAAAATTCATTTTTTTTGTTCATCATTTTATTTTAAAATTTATCTCTTTGGTTGAAAATGTAAGTGTTTTGTTGAAAATTCGTTTTTCTTGTTCTTAAAACAAACTTTTTAATGTGGAAGTGTAACTATTCCATTGTTTAGTTTCAACATACTATTTTCATTTAAAAATTAATTTTTTCTAGTTGAAGATTAAATAATTTGATTGAAAATTGATGTGTTTTGTTGAAAATTCATCTTTGTTCATATAAGTTAAATGTTTAATTCATTTTCGTGAAAGATTCATCAGCTTGGCTTAAATAGTAACTATAATGAAAATTTTTATGTTTTGTAGAAAATTCATCTTTTTGTACTAAAAATTAAACAGTTTTGTCGAAAATTAAACAATTTGGTTGAAAAATTGGTATTTCTTGCCTAAAAGTTTATCGTTCTTGTTTGAAAATAAATTTTTTTTGCTTGAAACTCCTACTACTTGATTGTTAATCCAACTGTTTGGTTAAATACTAATTTAGTTCTTGTTGAAAATTTATCTTTTTGGGTTTGAATATTCACCTACAGCACACTCCCACTTATCGCGAGAGGCTGTAACTGGAATTCGCGTTATGTGAGTTCCCCCACCACATCAGAAATCATTCTCCGCTTGAGTTTACCCTCATATCTGATTGGTTTAGAAAATTGAATCTATTCAAAAAAGGTAATTTCAAAATTGGACAGTTGAGGAAACATGTAGCAGAAAACATTAGGAGGTTATTACGTTCATTTAACATACTAATCCTAAAATCTGTATGGTTTATTACAAGTTTTATTCATAAGAAAATAAAAAAAATGGAGTACTCTAGACTGGAAAGGAATCTAAGTGCTTGCATATAAAACGATTTGGCTTGAATTCTTTTTCCCTAGAATTGATAGTCATTGATAAATTGAAACTAACTTATTAAATAGGTTACATTAAAAGTCAACATTTTTTTAAAAGTCGGTAGTGGGATCAAAGCGATTAGGGTAAGTCGCGATAAGCGGTAGTGCGATAAGTGGGAGGGTACTGTATTTTGCTAGAAAATCCTGATAAATATTCCGACTTGAGGTCTTAGGAATTAAAATTGTTTCATATTAAGTTCAATATGCGGCATTTACCTTCATTTTTTTCTAATGAATTTACGCCCCTATTATTTCCTTATTTTCGTTAAAGGGCCATCAACGAGGGTCGGGGGGAGGGGGGTTGTAGGCGACCTGCTATTAAAAATTGTATCATAATATTCGGGCTCATACCTTCTTTTATGAAACTCTCAACGGTAAACGAATCTCATCACGTCATGGTTCACGCTGCCTACATCGTATCGGGTAATTTAGCCTATATTGGTTCGCGATTATAGTGACAAAACAAAAAAGTAATTTTCCCTCTCAGCGGCCAACGACAAAGAAGGGTAGTGAGAAAACCTCCCTGTCGATAATAGCATACGCTACCAGGAGAATACGGTGCTTTATCTTTGGAGCCATCGAACGGAATTATCTGCAAGCAGAAATCTCATTAAAAGCCATGGGGCCTGTGTTTCTGCACGGCGGGGGTGGCAGACACAGTAGAAGCTGCTGAGAAAGGAGCGTGACGTAATCAAATTACAATAATTGGGACGGTAGAACATTACTAGCTGCCCAACGTCTCACTAATGGAGACCTAGGGGTCAGAAAGCTGCCCTAGAGTGCCCCCTATCTTTACTGGTGTCCTCGTAAATTCAAACCTACGTACACACTATGTCCTTTCATGTTCACATCTACATGCGACAGATTCGCAAATCATGCGTTGCTCGTTTTACATACAGGTTGGGTTAGGTACCATGTACGAGTACAATGTACAATGCACATTGTGCAGTGTGCAGTTCGTGGCTCGCGTTTCGCATTTTTAAAATGACCACGTAATACTCATTTCAGTTAATTTTCGACTCGCCTGGAGCTTATTTTATTTTTGATCTTTTTTCAACATTATTTTTAACCAGAAGGTAACGACACTGGAGTTTAGCTTTTTCACGCCTGTTAGCAGATAAAAAGTAAACTGGTTAACGGACAACTGCAAAAATGGTCGAACAAAGATTTAGTTATTTTATTCACTCGTAAAATTTAACTGAAGGTGCTCCGAATGGATAGAAGTGAAATATTAGCGATTCCAAAAATGAAATTTTAAATGGTAAAAAACAACATGTTTCTGAAATATGTGCCTAAATGAGCAAAGAGAGGGAGGCGTTCACAAATCAGGAAAAACCCGGAAATCAGGGAAAAGTCAAGGAATTTTGATACTCGAGGAATGTCAGGGATTTTAAGGGAAAAAATTCAAAATGCAATGAATTCCTGTAAGAACCAGTTTATTAACTATCAAGCCACACAGTCACTTTTCGTCACTTTTTAGTAATTGTTTAAGATAAAGTTAGAATCATTTTTTAAATGAAAATATCAATTCAGTCACTTTTCATCATCAAATCAACCCATGGGTGTATTACATTTAGTTCTTTACATATTTCTGAATTTCCTCAAATTCTTTTAAAATATTTTTGAAATTTAAAAAGATTCCAATACAGTTTTAATACCTTTCAGTCCTCTGAAGAGATTTCCAAGGGTTTAAAATATTTTAGGACATTTAAAAAAATTGAAAAAAATTTTAAATACATTTCCATAATTTTAAGGAATTCAAAAAGGTTTGAAAAATTTTATAGTATTTTAAAAAATTCCAAGAAATTTTCAAAAGCTTTAAAAAGCTTCAAGGAATTTTAAATTATTGGAAATATTTTTGGTTATTTTTAATTATTTCAAGAAATATTTAGGATTAGGATATATAGGATATATAGTATATTTTTAAGACTTCCAAGAAATTTTTTAAAGCTTTGAAAAGTTTCAAGGCATCCCAAAAATTTGCAAAAGATTTTAAAGGGTTTCAAATATTGTATGGTATTTAAAAAGAAATCAAGGTATTTTATAAATTTGCCGAGGATCTCAGAAATTTTAAGGAATGTCAAAAGCTTTTAAGATACTTAAGTTAGTTTTACATGAGATTTTAATCTTTTCTGTGGGTCTTAAAAGATTTTAGAAATATTGAAGGTGTGCTTTAAAAAATTTATAGTCATTTTAAAGACTTTAAGGTATTTTGAACAATTCCACGGAATTTTCAAGACCACTAGAAAATGTTAAGGGCTTTCAAAAGATTTAAAAGGATTTAAAATATCATTGATTTTAGTTATTTAAAAATATATTTTATTATGTTGAATAGTATTTTAATATATTCTAAGCCATTTTCAAGAGATATTCTACGATTTTTTGAATGATTTTAAGGTATTTTCAAGAGATTTAATACATATAAAGAGATTACATAGTATTTGAATAGTACTTGAATAGTATTTTAACAACATTTCTTGCGATTGTAAAGAATATTTTAGAAATTCGGGATATGTGGACGATTTTACAGGACCTATAAAGTTTCAAGGCAGTTTAAATGATCTCAAGGAATTTTACCAGGTTTCCGAGGATTTCAATGATTCTACAGGATTTCTGGAAGATGTCAAGCTAATGTTATCAATTTTCCGTAATCTCAGGAAATACTATCAAATTTTATAGAATTTTTATTGAATTTTATAATATTTTCATGAATTTTAAGGAATTTATTCATTCTTTCATTTCAAATTCTGTGGAATTTTGTTAAATTTTTGTAATTTACTTGAATTCTTCTAAATTTATTCAATTTGACTCAATATAATAGATTCAAAACAAATTATTTTTATTTCAATTAGCTTAAAGTATATTAAACTCTCCTCAAATGCTTAAACATTTTAACATATTCTTTTAAATTCCCGTCAATTTTTCTTAACTTATTTCAAACTTACTGGATTCAACTAAGTTTTTCATATGTTCGAATTGGTTTTAATTGAGTTTAATTTTAACGAATTTCATTGAATTCTTTTGGTTTCCCTCAACTTCCCCCAAAATCACTCCAATTTCACTGCAATCAATAGAATTTTTTGAATTAAAAAAGGTTTCATTTCTTTTAAAACCATTTTAAATTGAATAATTTTTGGATTAGAAGCTAATCATATTTGGTTACCTTCAAGATTAAAATATATCAATTTATTCAAGTTATTCAGACTGTGTCACTCCTGATAATAACAAATTAAACATTTTATTTTAAGATTGTTTAAGCTGTTTACAAAATATTCTATATTAAAACTTATAGAAGATTAAAAAAATGTTCCTTTAAATATTAGTGGTCAAGAAAAATTAATAATTAGTCAGGAAAAAGTAGGGGAATTTTGAAAATATAGTTTTGCGACCACCCTGAAGTCACTAAAAATCAAATTTTCAATTTATGAAAATATAACAAATTTTAATTTCAAATTAGAAACTGTTAAAGAATCAAAACAAAATGGATAGACTTGAAGCTGTTAAGTTGCAAAACTCTTTGAAAACGTTCCAAAAGATCTCATTTCCGCTAAACTGGTACTTGTGTATGTTCGGATAACAAGTTCATATCAATTGTATACAATTTAGTACTTGAATTTATCTTCAAAAAGAGAACCCTTTTCTTTATCTATTCGATTAGATTCTCAATCAATCTTATCTAACCTTCGTACAACCAGTTCTAAATAGAGGGCATAATTAACTTTAAGCCTTTCTCATTGCTTTCATCCCTCAGTTATTTATTATATTGACATTTTTTTATAATGAGTCATTGTTGAAAGAATCAATGATTCAAATTTTCGTATTTGTCTAATTCAATTTAATTCATGCTCTTCCTTTTATTTTTGCTTTAAATTTGCTCTAGATTTTATGTCTTTAGACTATTATTGATCAACGAAACAATTTCAAAATACGAGATAACCATAAGTTTTCGTATCGCAATGAAAAAATTTTACGAGGACCTAATCCCACTTGGTACCTAAACTCTTTACTACCAGGTTTGATATAACATTCTTTATTTACCTTCACAGTATTCTCGCCAGTTTTTTGTATTCTCTCGTTCTTGTGCTTTTCGTTCTGTTGGAAAAGTTCCCGATTCCAGAGATGACTGAGCACTTTTAAACCATTTTAAAACGTTATTATCCATCTAATGTTAACCTCTTGAATGCCAGAACAAACTTTCTAAATGACTTTTACATCTTCGGTATAATCCTATCCTTCCTTCTGAAATGAGATTTTTTAATAAATTTTAAATTCCAATTACCTTTTTCTGTGCTGAGATATAATCCAAGCTTTAGCTGTAAGAACGTTGCATGTTGACTTATTTTACGCATCCGACTTTCAATTGAATATTTTTAGAGATCTAAGTTCTTACTAGTCCCATGTTTGCATGACATCTCGATCGTTAAATGATTTTAATTTTGAAAAAACACTTTATTCCACTGCCAGACTGCTTTCATAACAAACAAGATTAAGATAACTATAATTTATTATGACAGAAGTTCAGATTTTTATTTCTTAATTAAAAGCATTTAACGATCACGGCTCCACCATGGCGTGAAAAAAACGTATACCTATGCAAATATTAAAATGAAAGTAAGGTCATAAAATAAGCCAACCTATAACGTTTTTACAGCTAAGGCTTCTGCATCTGAAAAAAGCGTTCCATGTTATAAACTTAATCTATCATGTCTGGCTAAAAAGGTTTTAGTACTTAACATTTCAAACATTTTACTTTTAAACTTTTTCTTCAAATGAAAATGTCTCCTGATTTACTTGACTTATGGCTTTGATTTTTATTTCATAATAATGACATCAGTTACTTACAATAATACCAGTTTCATTAAATAATTTTATTATTGAACCAAATTTATCAGAGTGATGCTGAGAAAAGCGGAGAGTGATGGCACGTCTAGTCGTTTCTTACAAGAAGGAAAATTGCACTTTAAGAATGTATTTTTAAGTTTTTTTAAATAATGGCTTAACGACGCCAAGGGGGCGGAGAGGCGTGGATGAGAAACAATTTGTCTTTATTAGATGACTTATTCTAGCCTTTCGCGACCTTAATGACGTTGAGCTCGGCGAGCCTGCTATAAACGAGCTTATTAAGGATATCTTGAGGTCAGGCCAGCGAGATGATGAGAATCCAGGCGAATGAAAACTTGAGCAAAAAGCACAAGGGACAAAATGGGAAAGATACCAGGGCTACTAAAAGAGAAGAAATACCAGAGGGAAAAGGGATACCACTCAGAAAAAAATACGAAAAGGGGCAAACAGCACTAATATAAAACATGAAAAAAGATGTCTTTCTTTGAAAAGAACTAATTTTATATTCCATGAATTTTCAAGGAAAAAAATTTACCTGGAACGCTCAAACTTAACATTTTTGGTTTTTTAATTTTTCTGCTTAGAAATCTCATACCTTGAATTCATCTGCAACCTTCAGATGCTTCACCATAATTGAAATAATAATTTAGGCTATCCGAATTTCCGGAAGAAAGAAATGGCAACAGTTAATCGTACTTGTAGAATTGGTCCAGGAAAATACACAAAGAATTATTTAATTTTTGGAGCCGCTCTCTTTCCACCATCCCATTATTGTTAAAGAACTTTAATTAACCGAACTTTTTCGGTCTAAATATCATGCTTTTAAATTACCAAGAGAAATAAAACCAAGTAATAAAACACTGTAATACCATTTATTTCACTAGGAAAATAACCTCCAGAATTTTCCTTCTCCAAAGTCGCCTACAGTTAACCCTTAGAATTAACAAAAAAGCTCCAAACTACCAAAAACCGTGCATCGAACAGCTTTAACTCAAATTCGTTTCATTTCACAAAGTTTCATTTCTGTAATTGGAAAAGGAAGTTTCTAATTTATGAAAATATATTTTCTTAATTTTAAATTCAGTTTTCTTAATTCTTACGCATATTTTATCCTGAATATTGCAATTTTCACCTATGATTTTTAAAAGAAAAACTCTACTCTGCAAATTATTTTTGAGACTCTTTGTTTTAGGGATAGTTTTCTGGGGTTGTCAAATATTTATTAAATTATGTTGCAAAACATTTCGCCTAAAGGGTGATTTTTTGGAGTCCTCAAATATTCTTTTCAGAACAAATTAGTGTGATAAGAATTCTGTAAGCAAGAAAATGTATCCCACCCGAAATAATTCCAATGAAAAGCATTTATAGCTTTTTAAACAAGTAGGCCAAACGTTAATTTCGCAAATTTAGTAATAAAAATAATTACAGCATTTCCAATGGAAATTATGTGAAAGGACAATTTAATTAAGAAAATAATTGAAAATACATAACAATTTTATTAAATGTCAAGCACTGACATAAGTTTTAATTCACTCAACATACAGGGGAAAAAATTTGTTTTCAGGAAGGAAGTGTTGTTCAGGGTTTCCCTACTCAGGGAAAACCTTGAACTCAGGGAAAAGTCAGGGATTTTATTAGTTGGGGAAAGTCAGGGAAAAGTGAGGGATTTTGAAATCAAAGTTGCCAAAGTCAGAGAATTTCCGTAAAAGGAATTTAATATTTTTCAGCTTATAAAAACTTCTTTATTGTAAATTGTACAAGATGAAGAATCGGTTCACTCAAGTTTAATGGTCAGGAAAAATGAAAAATGGTCAAAAAAAGAATGATTATATCCTTAGTTACAAATGTTATTATTTCATTGAAAATTCAACGATTTTATTCACAAGTCATCCGTTTTAGTTCAAAAATTTTGTTGAAAGATTTCCTTTTGGATAATAAATTGTACTATATTAGTAGAAACTTAACTTTTTGGTTTTAAATTCATATTTTAGTCTTCAAAATTTAACCGTAATCTTCCTTGGTTAAAAATTGAACTAATTGTTTGAAAATTCGTCTTTTTGGTTTAAAAAATAATCTTTATTGTTGAGGATTCAACTATTTTTTGAAAATATGTCTTTATTGGTTAACTTTCATTGATTTTGATTTGAAATTATAATCTTTTCAGTGAAAAAGTCTACTGTTACATTAGCTGTTGAGAATTCATGTACTTTGGTTAAAAATTAAAAAACGACTTTTTTGAAGGTTGAATTAATTTATTAAATCAATTTTTGGTTAAAGATTGTTTATTTTACAATACAATAAAATTTTGAATGGTGTCAACCAGTGTAGAAGATAATTTTGAAGGTGTAAAGGTAGATGTCGATTATCTGGTCTTTTTTCACAAATCCCTGACGACGAAATTCGACAAATTTAAACGCTCTATGAATATAAGTAGAATAAAATAAGCGCATTTTAAGTGAATTGCATTTTTAGTGATAAACTGATTGATTCTTTTAATCAAAAACTTTTCTCTTTGGCTGAAGATTAATTTTTTACCTGAAAATTTAACTATTTCGGTGCAACTAAGCATGTCGCTTTTGATTTTTTGTTGAGAATTTCCTCTTTTTGAGGAAATAAACGATAAACTTATTAAACTAAAATTTATATTTGTGAGTTAAAAATTTAACTGTTTTGCAGAGAATTCGTCTTTTGTCATGAAACTTCAACAATTTTGATGAAATTTTTCGTCTGCTTTTCTTGAAATAACAGCTATTAAATTTTTTGCTTATAATTCATCTTTTAGTTCAAAATTGAACTTTTCGGGTTAAAAATTGCAACAGTCATCTAAAAACTGTATATTTTTTACATGAAAATTTAAACATTTGGGTGAAAATTCAACGTTGTACGTTGAAGTTTAATCTTTTTTTTTTATTAAAAATTCGAGCATTCGGTTGAAAATTAATCTTTGTAGGTTGAAAACTCATCTTATTTTCTTGAAAAGTCAACTTTTTGGTTTTAAATTCATATTTTTGGATTAAAAAATAATGTTGTTGTTATATTTTGATATTTCCTTGTTTAGAAGTCAACTGTTGTTTAACACATTCAATTTTTAACATATAATTTGAACTATTTGGTCGAAAAAGTACTTTTAGTTAAAATATAATCTAGCTGTTTGAAAATTTGATCAATTGGTTGCAAATTTATCAAAATAAGTAAAAAGTTCAATTAATTTATAAGAAACTCACTTATTCCATTGAAAGTTTAATCAATTTGTTAAAAATTTAAGTATATACTTAAAAAATAATCTGTTTTGGTCCAAAATTCAACTTTCTTTCCTTTTTTTAACCTTCATGTATTTGGATAAAATACGTCATTTTTGGTTGACGTTTAATCGGCTCAGTTTGAGAATTTTAACATTTGATTGAACATATATCTTTTCAGAGTGAAAATGCAACAATTTTGGTAAAAGTACAATTTTATTAATTATCAGAAAAAATGAAAAATTAGTCTGGAAAAGTCGGGGAATATGTGAGTAAAGTTTGTTGGCCACCCTGTTGTTTGAAGGCGAAGGGGTCTTATTTCAAGACAGAAAGATGTGCTCAAATCTAGCCTTGAGCTAAAGATGGGTGTAATGAAATGTGTTTTAAAATGAGTAACTTTTTTAGCTTACAAGTTCTTCTCCTATAATTTTACGATGACCTAAAAACTTTCGAGAAAAAATATAAACGACAAACGAGTTCTTTTCTCCCGAGGCATAACCGAATTTGCGATAACTCAAGGAAAAGCGTCACCCAATTCTTGGAACAGCCTGTAGAACCAGCCCTCGTAAAGTAGCAGACGGTCTCTTCTTCTGCTTTACTCGCAATTCGTATGCGGGTTTAAGTGCGTCTTCGAGCTAGCGTTACGAAATCGCTGCAAAATCATAGAATGGTGGAATGGAGGTTGGCGACTACCAAGGGGGTTGAAAAAGGTACGCGAAAACCTCGGCCAATTTAAAATCCCACCCTTCGAGAAATTCTCTGTTTCTTTTCCTCCAGCCACTTCAATATAGATGTCTTTCCACCCTCCAACCCATTGGCTAAATCTACTTGCTCTGCTTTTTGATCGAAGAGACGGGCGAAGGGAAATAAGGGATGTTGAGGAAAAAGGATGAGGGCTGTTGTTTCCTGGAACGTGAGTTGGGCTTCGAACTCTCAAGCACTCGACATATCTTCCTCGACGCGACGTGCTGCTTCTCCTTTTCATTCACTCTTTTACTTTATTTTATTTTCTCCAGTTTCGTCTCTCCGACATTTCCAACACCTGCAGCGATTTCGCCACCTTTTGTGCGAACCTCCACTGACGTTAATTATGTTTATTCGTAGCTTGCATTAATTTGAAATTTCCCGGATTTCCTTTGCTTTTCTTCTTTCATCATTTCTTTGTGACTTCTGCTCATTTCATCTTCTAGCAGCTCTTTCATTATTTTACAAATCATATCAGTCTTCTAGTTTCTTTACATTTTATTTTTATTTTAACGTACAAAATTATGATGTACTAGCTTGTTTCTTATTTTGATTGCCTAATTATCCAAACAAAATCTGTACTTTAATTTAAAGTACTGTTAAATATAATTAACCATCTTCCAATATGAAGTCAAATTTTTAATGTAAATAATCATAATGACAGCGTTTTTTATTTATAAACTGTACAAATTAAAAACTTTCTAGTTTTAAGATTTCCAATTTAAAGTTTGGCAATTTTAAACGGTAAAAATTAAAAAATTTTGAATTTTGAAACTATTAAGTAATTTGGAATAGTTCCATTTGGAAGATTTACAATTGAAAATTTTGCAATTTTGAAGATTTAAAATGAAAACTTTTTCATTTTAAAAATGTGTAAATAAAAATTCTTAAAGTATAATTATAAATTATAATTATAATTATGATAATTTTAAAGGTCAAAGGTCAAGTTTTCAATTATAAATCTTCCACATTGAGTTTGAATTGTAAAATTCTTTAAATTATTTTGAATGGTATGTCATTTTAAACTATTTTTTGAAATACTTCAATTTTGAAGGTTTTTAATTAAAAATTCTTTTAATTTAATGATTTTCTATTGAAAATTCTTCAATTTCAAATATTATTAATAAAAGAATCTTTAATATTTATCAGGTTTAACAGAAAATTTCCATTTAATTGCAACAACTAGAAGTGGAAACATAATAAAAACATAAGTAAATGAATGAATTTTAAGATTATTACATATATATAATTTTTATTTCTAACAAGTATCTCTTTTATTTTTGTGTTAGGTAAGTTTAGAGCAATATTTAAATATAAAACAAGACTTTGATGAGTTTTAAAAAGTATGAGATTAAAAACATTTCTGCAGGGGACATACTCTTAACTTTTAATATCTGAGCTGTATAATCATAACGATTTGTTTTTTAAGGCAGAGAAATATTGTTACCAATAGTAGTAGTCAATCAATTTTCGTAATCCACAAATATAAATTAGGGAAACCAATTAGTGAAATTTCTTCAAGTTCATTTATAGTTCAAAATGCAATTTGGCTCCTTGTCTTTGGTAGGACTTTGAAATGATCTAACGGTTTCTGAGCTTAAAGGAGGGAAAGTTTCCAATAGTCAGAATCGTCTGTTTGTGGTAGTCGGTTGGCTGAGTACTGTCTTTCGTGAATTGTTTATACCACCCAATACAAACAATACTAAGCCAGGAAACGTAACATTGCTCTCTCGCTAGGTGCACTCACCTAGCTTTTAACAGAAACAACTAGCTAAACTCCGACGTACCACAACAACACATATATCTTGAGAACACTAACCTTCTTTGCATTTTCAGTTCTAGCTTTATTAAATAATATAAAATTTATCTTTTTTTCAAGCAACTATTCCCGTTATACATATCTCAATATTCATTAGTATTTGAATGAAATATCGATGGATTTGTGAAAATTTTAAGAATTAATCAGAATTATTATATCGATTTCATTCAAACTAATAATGTAGAGTTTAGACCATTTAAAGTTTAAATTGGCGAAATGGTCACAATTTCTGCTTTATAAATACAATACTCAAAGTATGATTTTGTTCTATTTGATCTCTTAATTGCATTTGAAATTTTTAAAGATATGGGAAATTGAGCAATTTTAATTAATTTTCGATAAACGGTCTTAATTTAGAAATTATTCCATCTAAAATGTTTTTCTTAAGTCGTTGAATGTAAAAAGGGCGACATCAATAATTTGATTTTAAATTCTTGCAAAATTTATAATTTCCGACATTTTTGTTTATTAGGTGCACTTTTAGATGTTTTAGATTCAAAACTTTTTTATTTCACAGGATTTCATTTAAAAAATGCTAAGCTTCAAGAGCTACATGAAAACTGAATAGTTCAATCTTCTGCACTGAAACTTTGAAATTTTTTAAAGTCCAACGTTTAATTTTCAATTTTTCAATTTTGAATATTTAAATACATGTCCCAGTACCCACACGTGATTGTCACGTTATAAGCAATTTTTTTCAAAAAAAAAATTGCTAATTTGTCACATGCCATGCCCTTAATTTCAAAACTTTCAATTTTATTTTTGAAGTCATCCGATTTAAACATTTTTATTTTGCCCATACTAAAAAATTTCAACATTATTTTGTATTTTAAATTCGAAACCCTAAGTTTGACAATTTAATTTGAAATGTTATTAATTTGCAGAATTTAAAATATTATATTATATTAAAATAGTTTCAGCATCTAAAATATACATTCGTTTGAAGTTTTTAACTTAAAGTGTTTAATCATGGATGTATGTAACTTTTAGGATTTTTTTCGCATTTAGATTTTTACCTTTACACAAGTCTCCTTCGATCATGAAATTCAGATTGATTTATTTTTACAAGCTTTAAAAAAGTGCTTGTATTAAATTGAAACTACTTTTTTCAACTTAGGGTCATTTTAATTTCATAAGGGCAAATGCAGCGGCCTCTAGATACGTGTAAGTGGTTCGACGAATATTTTTTTCTTTGTAACCAAATTATTGCAACACTATATAAGTTCATTCATATAAAAAGCTTGAAATTTATGTTCTAACCTATTTTTTACAATTTGCCTTGGAGTCATTGTCCAACCTCCGCTACATTCATTTTGATTAAAATCTAAATTAAGAAATCACTTGAAAAATATTCTACTCTTTTAAAATAAACCTGTGAAATCTAACTAATTCCCAGTGAAATATCACTGGTTGAAAAAGCCAGAAATGTGTCGCTGACCATCAGTGATATTCCACTAGATCACTCAGTGGAATTCCGTCACTGATTTAATCAGTGATTTTGACTGGTGACTCAGTACCAGTAGGTGGTTAGGGATAACAGTTTTCATTCACCACTTTCATGCTAACTTTTGCAAAATTATCTTTGATGCAATACAATAGCATCTAATACATGTATGTTGCGCCTAACTGTGGTAAGTCCCGCAATTAGTTAAGTCGCTTACTGGTTCACCCAGGCAAGGTCAGAAAATCACTGGTTCGCCAATAATAACTCCAAATACTGTTTCTACCAGTGAAAGTTTCACTGGTTTAGTTAAAGAGAGTTATTTTAAAAAATACTATCATTATGCGAATCGCAATATCGTAAAGCCCAAGAATGCATTTTATAATTTTTTATTTCCCCTCTAAAGCCAACACATCAAAATTCTTCGCAAATTCCCGAGAAATTCCACACGAAGATCGGATATTTCCCTCGTTATTTCACATTATGAAGTTATAGTCTCAAAACATTGAAAATTGAAGAAAAAGTCCAAACACCTGGAAGCTTCGGGCCTGTTATCGGAGGCGCTGTTGCTTATTTTTCCTTTGTCCCTTGCAAGTCCTCTAAATAGCCTCGAGGTACAGGCATAGTTTTTTGTATAAAGAGTTAGTGCTGCATAGACACGAAAGAGTGAAAAAGAGAGAGTATGGGCTTTGGGGTTGGGGCTCAAAGAATGGTGTGGGGACTCCATTCGTTGTACTATACCAAGTCATTGTGTACCCTGAGTCGAAAGGGTTCGCTGTTGTCCAGTTGACAAACATTTGTCCGTTGAAGAGTTTTTGCGATATGCTCGAAAAAAAGAAGAAAAACAAATTTTTAAACGAGAGAGGCTGTAGAGCCAACGACAAACTCAAACGCTTTGAGCTACTCTCCTCTAAAATTGAAGCAACGTTGCCCCTGAAAGCACCTTTAGATCATTGTCCTTTCTTCTCTTCTACCAATTTATATCTCCCCTTAGAGAAACTACCTTTCTTGTGGCCCAAACGAACTTCTGAATTGAATAAAAGTTTACTCGTAAATGTCGGACGAAAAGAAAACGAACTTTCTGGCTTTTATGATACCTGACCTCAGATGTTATTAGTTTTAACAATCGAGAAAAAAAATATTTAGAAAAATCAACCCCCTTTCTCAGTATTAACCCATTTCTTTTGGTGTCATGCATTTCAAATTAATTCGACGTTATTAATTCGAGCTTTCTACTCATTGGGAAAACCGTGGAAACTGCGAGAGAGTCGGAGAATGAAAATAAAACGTGGTAAACTCATAAAGTAACCGAGAATACAAATTGAAGCGGAAAATCACATTTTAAGTTTTGGAAGATGTGATATTTTAAAAGTTTCAAGAAATTAAAGAAAATTTCTTAAGACTTCTGGGAAGCTTTTTTTAATTTTTTGTTTTGAAAAATTAATATTCAGAGAGCATTTTAGAACATTTCAAAGGATTCCAAAGTTTTATATAAAAATTCGCAAGTTTCTACGGCAATTTTTCTAATTGCGCAGAATTATTTTTAAGATTTTAGCAACAATACCAATCATTTTAAAAGATATTGAGAAGGTTAAGAAGATTTGGATTGATTGAAAATAATTTTTTTTAATATTCCAACTAATTAAAACAATATTTCTAATAATTTCGAAAAAAACTAGTAATTCTTTTCTCTTGAATGACTTTAAAATTTTAGGAATAATTCTAGTCAGTTTGAAAGATGTTCAAAAATTCTTTTATTGGACACCTTTTCGTATTAAAATGTAATTGTTTGGCTAAAAACTAATCTGCTTTGTTAGATGATTAAACTATATTCTTGAAAGTTTTATTTTTCTGGTTGAACTCAACTGTAATTTGGTAAATTTTCTGTTGAAAATTTATCTCTGTTATTTGAAAATTCATGTATTTTGTTTAATGATTTTGTTGTTGAATATTTATATTTTTGGATTCAAAGTTTAATTATTTTGTTTCAGATCCAACTATTTTGTTAAAAATTATTCTTTTTTAATGAATTTAATTCATTTTTATTGAAAATTAAAAATTTTTTTAATTGAAATATCAACCATTATATCTTTTATTAAGAATTCATGCTTTTAGTTAAAAGTTCAACTACTTGATTAAGAGTTGAACTAGTTTGTTAGAAATTCATTTTTTAAAATAAGACACCCAATTTTAAACCAAATGTAGATATATAAAGATTAGAAAACAAAATTTAGAAGCGTTTGAAAAAATTTAGAAAGGTTGGAAGAGAATAGAAAAAATGTTCTTAAGATTCATGCGAAAATTTCAAAAGATTTTTCCTTTTGAAAAATTAATTCTAAAAGAACATTGAAAAAGATTTTAAAAATTTCCAAATGATTTCCCAACATTTCAAAAAATAATATTAAAGATTATAGAGCAACATTTTTAAACTTTGCAAAATTACACAATTTTATAAAAAAATTTGAGTAAATTTAAGAGAAATTTAGATGATTTGAAAATATTAATAAATAATGTATTACTTGCATTTGATTTAATCTTATATTAAATCTTACATGATATCGTATAAGCTCATTTAATTAAAATTAAATGATTATAATAAAATATTAAAAATATTCTTATAATCATGATGGAAAAATGAATGATTAATTAATCGCTAATACCATTCTAATACAATTCTAATTATTTACCAATTCGAATACCAAACACGGCTGCCTCACAGAGTTAGGTTTTCCCTGACAAAGAAAAGAATGGATACTTTCAATATTTTTCAAGCTTAACTTACTGACTTTCTGAAAATTTTATTTCCAGAAAATTAGAGGGCCCAGCAAAATGTAAATTAATGTTTTCTGTTACAATTAATGTGTTCTGCCCAACTTTTCAACTTACGGTAGATTATATTTTAAATTAAAACCTCGTAGAAACAACGTAACTATTTTTAAAACTTTCTCGAATGCACAAACAAGTACATCAAGTGCAGTACTGTTATAGTCCAAATAAAAAAAATCATCTTATAAGCAAGGAAACTAGTCAGTCGATGTGTGTCGAAAACGCGAACAAATATATGATACACACTATAGTTATATTTCCAATATTAAGCAAGTTTTCCTTACATAAGCAAGATAAAAAAAATATTTTTTCAATTTATAAATCCGTATTACTAGATCATAAGAGGTTATAGAAGGTTCTTTAATAGCCCATTCGACGTGATTGGAAGACACAAACAAATATGTCAGATACAGTACTGCAGTACTCCTAATACGGACAAAGTTTTTCTCATATGAACAGAATATACATCTTTTTTGAGACTTTATGAATCGGTACTAGTCAGTTATAAAGGTTTCGTCAATAGGACATTCGATACTCCTCAAGGACGTGAACAAATAGTTTTACATCTAATATTGCCGTATTTTTAATATCAAAAAAGTTTTTCTTATATAAAAAGAATAAACCCCTTTTTTAACTTCATAAATCGGTACTGCTATTTTTAATATCAACCAAGTTTTTCTTATATAGGCAAGGTAAAATTTGTGTTTTTAAATATCTAAAAGCTACAAAAAACTACTTCTAAATTGTCGATATAGAGCAAAATCCTATCAGACTTTGATATCAATCAGATCTACACCGCATCCGAATTTCATGATAGTAGCTCTTACACAAAGACGCTAATTTTTTAGAATTTTATTTTTGAACTCCGGGCATCGAATTATATCAAAATATGTCAAAAATTTATATTTGAAAATTTAGGTCATTCTAAATTTCCCTGTATGAGGAAGCAAAATAATTAACGAAATATTGAACCGGGAAAAAGAGGAAATAGCCTGGAGTTTACACTCAGAAAAAGTTTGGTTGACATAACAAAAATTTGTTTGGATCAAACAATAAATACATTGCTATATGGTCAATCAAATGTTTGGTTGATTCAACCAAATTTTTTGGTTGATACAATTTAATTGATTACAATAAATATTTTGGTCTTATTAATTAAAGCTTTTGATAAGCATCACTTGCTGCGTCAGAAACCCGAACTTTTAACAAATCTGAAAGAAAGGCTTTTACACACATATGTTTGGGGTTCTATCATTAATTATGGATTTCTACGTTAGATTGCCTGCCCCGATAAATTAAAGTGCACCCTGCAAACTAAAGGTTGTACTAATATTCACAATGTTCTGAATGTTGTTGCACTCAGAGAAAAAATTGAGTTGATTAAACAAAAGAATTTGTTCAACCTAATTTTTTGTGCTGAAACTAAAAAATTTGGTCAGCTTAAATAAGCCTTTGGTTATATTTATAAAACACAAAGAATTAATTTGTTCAATTCAAAAGTAATTTTTATTTGAGCATGTTTAGTCGATTCCTCCAAATAAATGCATTGACACTCAGAGTGTCAAATTTATTGCAAAACTGGGATCTGTAACAACATCCAGAACATTTTGAATGTTAGTACAACCTTTAATTCGCAGGGTTCAGTTTAGCTCATCGGTCAAGGCAATCTAAACTAGAAATCCATTATTGATGAAAGAACTCCAATTTTTCTGATGCTACAAGTGGTTCATATCAAAATTTTTAATTAATAAGAAGATCTTTTTCATACACTTGGTACGATCTTTGATACGACGGTTGCTGATTTAAGCAAATTATTTGCTTGGATCGAACAACATATTTTATTGGATCAACCCAAATATTTGGTTTGATCAAGCGAAATATTTATCGTAATCAACGAAACTTTATTAACCAAAAAATTTGGTTGAATTAATCAAACATTTTATTGACCATAAAGCAATGTATTTATTTGTTTGATTGAACCACATATATTTAATCAATCAAACTTTTTTCTGAGTGTACAGACTCGTCTCGGTGTTCGCAAAACTCATTTTTTCATAAATTAATGACACGACACACGGTGTTGTCGATACTTTTTCAGGGCGCAAACTGGCCACCAGCATCAGGTGACGTAATCTGTTTCGATATTTTAGTGTAGTTAATGGAAGTATTCGGTTGAATCAACCAAATTATCTCGTTACTTTAACCAAATCATTTTCTAATAAATGATATATTCCGCTCAACACATTTATTTGGTTGAATCAACTAACCATGATCAAATAAATAATTACTTTGAGTTGACGAAATTAATTAGTTGTTTTTACTAAATATATAACCAAAGGTTTATTTGAGCTGACCCAAGTTTTCATTTTCAGCAAACAAAGTAGGTTGAACAAACTGTTTTGTTAAATTCACTCAATCATTTCTGTGAGTGTAGTGTGCAAAAATTAGTAGACATCCTGTAATTGTTTTGTGATTAAATATTTCTATTCAAGAATCCAATGGAAATTGATAATTCATGCGTGAAAGTGGGCTACCAATAAAAATAAATATAGTGTTTCCCTACGGAGTTAAAATGCTTAGCAATAAATGAGCACGTACAAGTGTGTGAGATAACTACAGCAAATATCTATGGCAATTCGTAGAGCACGAATTTTCTTGCAAAATCGACGCTCGTAAAATATCCGTCTATTGCACTTGTCTGATGCATTTCTAAGCGTTATCAAGCTACTTCCGCACTTTTATCGGCTTCCGATTCCATATAAAAATGAATTCTGTGAATGTGTTTGACGGGGCCATATAAGCGTATGTGTGTACGCATATAACACTGATTCTCAATTGTGCTGGTTCGCGCTATCGTTTCGTTCACGAGCTCACTCTTATTTATCTCGGTACATGGGGCGTATCTTGCTTTCTCTGCACGTAAACAGCCACTCGCGTTTTTCTAACGAGCGCTTCACCAAGAAAAAAGCTGAGTCGCGAATTACTGCTCAGAGGCCTCTTTTTCTTGTTGCGAAAACTAACTTTTTCATTGAAAAATTATAATCTGCCAACTTGCTTTAGTGGAAACTTTTTACTAGTAGAAAGAACCAGTTTTTAGGTAAATTTATTTTTTAATGTAATTTAAGTAAGAGAACTTGGGGTGAAACGGAATACGCGGGTCGTATGGGATACCTTGATACTGACATTTGCCGTTTGTACTGGCATATATTTTCCGGTTGATGAGATTTGTAGATGATGTCTTGAAAGGCAGTTTTTTCATAAGAACAATATTTGAAAATATTGCGATACCGCTTTGAGTAACATGTTTTTTGTGGATATGTGAGGCGTAACTGGATATCAACGTTTATCTAGGGCACGGTTTTGCATATAATAGATTTTTTAATTTTTGTATTAGTTTTCAATTTTATGCAATTTTTTTTAAATCATAATCAACTTCTGCACCTCCATCTCTCTTTTTTTAAAGAAAAGATTTTGAATTTTTTCCATTTTTTAATATAAATTTTTCTTTTCTTGTTTATGTTCTTCACATAAGATATTCTCTTGAACTAAGCCAGCGAAATTGCCAATGGTTGAATCAGGATTTTCAATTATCACTGGTGATCTAGCGATTTTCTGGTTTTAACTGGGTGAACCAGTATGTGACTAACTAAAACAGCCTTTCTGAAAATACCAGTGTCAGCTAATAATAGATTCAACCAGTGACTGGACACAGCCTATTGCTTAACCCCACCGCCCTGTACAATGTGTAATATAGCTTCTAAAAATTTACTTCAAAAAATTCCTACAGGGATCTTTGTAAAAAAAGTGTTTAAATATGTTTCATTATGAATATTATTCCCAAATTGCTTGGCCAACTTTGATTTCACTAATTCACTTACATAGTTCTACTTGGCAGATTTTTTGCATCGCAGATGTTGTTAGTGGATATTTTATTATATATTCATAATTGTAATTTAAATCTAGCAAAATTTAATGTGGAGAAATATCAGAATAAAACTTTCAACATTTTTGGGCTTGAAAAGAAAAGGCTCCTAATGGATGGTATGGAATTACGTATAGGGTCATATATACTCATAGGTCCTAGTATACTCCCCCAGTCAATCTCGATAATAATAATTTTTATATTAACTCAGAAAAACACGAACATCTTCTAAACTAGAACCAGCTTAAGGGAGCTGTTTATGCAGACGCCCAAATTCATCTATTTTACTAATATGTAATTTTAGATATTTATAGTTTTCCTATTTATAAAAAATGAAATATTAAAAGAGTCCATAGAAAATGTATTTTCTAATCCAAACCTTAAAACTGAAACCTTTGGAATTCTTAATACAAAATTGAATTATTTTCAATATGAAAATGTTATAAATTAAACATCAAAAACTTAATAACTTTCCAAATTAATTTTTTTTATAAATTTAAATTGCTTACAGTTTTTCTTGTAAAGTAATAGATGTTTTTTGTTAGTAAAAAAAAACTTGCGCGATTTCAGCAAAGCATACTGTACAAAAAGTGTAGGAAAAAACATTCCAGAGAAATTGTTTCACTGCAACTTTTGAAAATTAATTTTAGAATATTTACTGTAATTTTAGAGCATTCATAAGAATTTTGTCGGCTTGAAAGGTATTGTACCATTGAAGAGGTATTTCCAAAGATTTCTCATGATTTTAAGAGATTTTTTGATCCTTCTTTCGAGCTAAGCATGAGAATAAAATGGGACAGGGGAACGCTTCGGCGTTACGACACAGGATAGATAGATATACGAGAGAGCTTTAAAATTTGATGGTACATCGGCGTTGTAAGGCGAAGTTGAACACGTCGATGTGCTCTGGCAGTCTGTTCTGGGTCTCTTTATGTGGGCTTAATGCATTTTTGAAGGTCAAAACGTCATAAAAGCGAGCTTTCAGAATATACCTCGACACGCTGACGTTCGGAATTTACTCGTCTCTCCTAGTCTACATTTTCAAGCGGAGTGACACATTTTTAGATACAGTGTAGAGGCAGGTCGGAACATTAAATTTCAAATGTAGATAGACAGGTACTTAGTACAAATAAAAACCCTGGCGTTTGTTTACTTTCTCCGAATAAATGCTGAGTGCTTTTGCTTACTCAATACTCATTTCCATCTCACTGAAGCCCTAAATGTTGCGAAACATGAACATTAAAGCCACATTATTAGCGACTCAGTGCCTGACAACCTCCGGGGAAACGTAATTATTTCGTAGTTTTCGAGAAGAGCTTTCATGGCTCATTTCATGAGACAATTTCAAATTGCAGAGACATTTATAAATAGTGTATGTGCTTCTAGAGGATTTTATATACTGTAATAATTGTTTGTTTAAATGAATGATAAATAATCTGAGAGGGTGTAAATTTTACGTTGGGATGCGGGAAGGGTATTTTTGGTGTTGTTATGGAACTTCCATCAATTGTGTTAGGATGATTTTTTAAATGTGAAACCCCCTTTTCCCTATCGTAAGGATTCTCGAGATTTTAATGGCAATATATAAAAAGTATATAAATTATTTCTATCATACACGAGCTTTCAAAGTATTTCGGTGGATCTTAAAGAATCTTCAGATATTTCAAAGGACTGAAACGTATTTTTAAAAATTACAACATTTTTACGGAATTTAGCGAGTTTTCTGAAGCTTTTTAAGGATTTTATGAGATCTGAAGATCTGGAATAGGATTTCGAAGGATTTTAAAAAAAATTCAAAAGTTTAAAGAAAGTATCTACTGAAAAAAGTCCAGAAATTTTACTGGATTTTAAAGTATTTCGAGGGATTTTAAGGAATTAAGAACGATTTCCATAGATTTCAAGGAATTTAAAGAGTTCCAAAAATAGTTAAAAATAAGTCACGGAATTTCAAAGGATTTCATGTGATGCCAGAGTATTTTCACGAATGTTTAATTATTATCATGGGACTTTAATGGGGGTTTGAATTTTTGAGGGATTTAAGGAGATTTAATGAGGTTTCATGGGAGTGACAAATATTTCAAATCAATTGAAGGCATTTTGATGTATTTTAAAGGATTTTAAAAGATTTTAAAAGACATATACCCGGATTCTAAAAGATTTTTCGACATTTCAGAGTATTTCCGTATCTTATAAAAGTTTATAAGATATTTCGGGTGTTTGTAGGGGTTTTTAAAAGTTTTTAATAGATTTTACTATATTTTAGTTTATTTTGAGATATTCGGAAAGATTCCCACGTAAAGTAAAATGTTTCTACATCGATGAAGATCTTCACATAAAGCTGTGCAGCTAAAAAGTTCTTTTTTTTAGTTAGCAGAGCAAAGTTTTGGTTGTTAGCACAAAATTATTTTGTTGGTCAAACAAAATATTTGGTCCTTGACACGAAATTATTTTGTTGAACCTTATTTTGTCGTCCTGAATAAATTTTCGTTGAGCCAACGAAGCTATTTTGTAAGATCGACGAAATATGTAACCACGCGTGCGTACTGGTTCAGTGGGACCACGAGATCACGTGTACAAGATCATTTCCAATATGGGGGATAATACCGGACTTTAGCGAAGAGACATCAGCTAGGACTTGCTGATAGATTTCTCAAAAATAGAGGAGTTATTGGAGATATCTCGCTTGGTTGAGAAGTAAAATGAAGAGTTTAAAAATTTACATTACTATTACCAAGTTTCTATCGAGCTTTGTCCCGGATTAAAATAAAGAGTATAAAGTGCCAACAAAGTATTGTCATAAATAGCTCTGACACAATTGATGTTAACGGTACGACGCAATATTTTTATTTCATACCTTCATTCAATTATCCCTAATTAATGGTCATTTATATCAGTGTGATGTGACTATTTTTGTGCTCTCAAAATTTGAATCAGTTGTGAAAACTGTTTTGTAGCAAATTTATTCTCTAATTTAAATAATTGTAATTTAAACTGACTTTTATTTCTGAATAACTTGTTCTGATCTCTGAATATAATTAGTTAAATTAACTTCTTTTATTCAATGACATTTATGGAAATAATAAATTGCTTTGAAATTTAACACAGTAATAATTACCATTTAAAGAATTAGTAAATGACTTTTAGCTAAAAAATATTTGTTTTTTACGACTGATTCAGGTTTTGACAGTACAAAAAGTATTTTTTTGACCTAAAAAATATTTAGCTACGTCGACAAAACTATTCTGTTAGGTTAACAAACAAAAGTTGTATTAAACCAAAACATATTGTATTGGGGTGACAAAAGAGTTTCGTTTCCTCAACAAAAAAATTTGGTTATGCTAACAAAACAGTTTTGTTTGGAAAACAAAAGTTCTCAACAAAAAAATTTGGTTCGCTCAACAAAATAGTTTTGTTGCACTAAGAGCAACAAAATTATTTTGTTGAGCAAACAAGATTTTTGTTGTTACAGCCAAACAGTTTTCTCAGTAATTTAATCTTCAGAGGCAACATTCAAATATCAGAAAACTTCTTTAGTCCATGCAGTAAGACTCACAAAATACACATAATTGCATAAAAATCACCAAAATTGTTATAAACAATTTATTTAAACAAATACTTCAGTTTATCAGTTTAGTTTAGGGAAAAAATTACTTTTTACGAGAATCAATATGATTGGAATGGTATTTTTAAACGAAAAATTTACGCAAATTGAAAATTAAATAAACTATTTATAAAGTAATAAGTAACTTTTTAATGTAAATAATGCCTACGGAGTGGTCAGTAGACATAGTGGAGAAGTTCGTATTGGGATAAGAGGATTTAATCAAAAATTGATATTTCAATTTCAGTAATCTGATTTGTGAATTACGAAAATCAATTCTACCCAAAAAATTAAATTATTAATGTGTTGGAAAATAATTTTCCGTGCACAATTAATTATTCTACGACAACTTCGATCTTATGTAATTTTTTCCAAAATCAAAAAAATTATATATAGTTATAGTTATATCAAACAAATTATTTCTGTAATATGGGGTCAAACAAATGTTTGTTTGATTCATCAATTTTTTGTTTGTCCTTATTTGTGTGGTTCAAATACATTTTTGTTTTTTTTTATAAATCTTTTGTTGATATTAAGTAAATTTCTTGTTTACATTCAATATTTAAAAAAAATTAATTGTAGATTTTGTTCAAGTGAAGTAAATCTTTTTTTTCAAATAAACCTCAAGATTAAGCATTCTTTATCAAAATAATGTACAAGCTCGATATATTGTTAATCATAATTATCTTTTTATATATATATATATAATTATTCTTTATTATTAATAATAAATTAAAAATGTATTATTATAATTATTTATTATATATAAGTGTTCCTGATTTTAAGTATACAACAATAATTCATAATAATAATTAATTAATAATTAATAATAATTAAAGTTTGAGCGCGCCTAGGGTGTGCACCTGTTGGATCTCGCGCTTCGCGCTTGATTAGGTATTTGTTCTCTAGGTACTCTAGGTTTTCGGACTTCGTGTGCTCGCTGTTACGCGCTTCGCGGGCTAATACTCTCTCAGTAAGTTTCATCGTTATGACATGCTTTTGGTTCAATTACGTCAGTTTTATATAAAGAGAAGAACTAATTTACTTAAGGCTCTATCAACCTTAAGTAACACATTCTCACCAAGGCACTCGCGCTTCGCGCTCGATATTTAGTTTAAAAATCATGTAAACCTCGCCCTCCATGCTCGTTTCTGTTCATCGTATAATAGAAACCAAAAAGTTTGAGCGCGCTTTGCCTTCCGTGTTATATGTTCTTCATATATTTCATAGATTTTTTCCAACTATCTAAAAAAGGGGAAAAGATAGTATCTAACTCGTTTTTGGAACACATACATAGAAATCATTTTCAAATAACTGTTGAAATGATTTGCGCTTTCACGTCACATTGCTGATGAGAATGTAACATGAGATTAATGTACATATATACAAATAAAATTCTATTACATTAAATATTACATTAAATATTATATTAACTTTCCAGAATAATTTAAAAATTTAATATATTAAATCCTTTACCCCAGCCCGGGACTGCTTATTCAGATATTGCAAAATAAAGTACAAATTTTGTCCATTAACATGACTTTATCATTTATTC